>JAECUM010019580.1:0-67659 GCA_016617855.1 Megalonaias nervosa | reverse complement strand
AGGTGCCTGTACATGATTTGGACTTTAGCATACTACATTAGATCCTTGTCCTTTAAAGGTGCCTCTACATGATTTGGACTTTAGCATTCTACATTAGGTCCTTGTCCTCTAAAGGTTCCTGTACATGATTTGGAATGTAGCATTCTACCTTAGGTCCTTGTCCTCTAAAGAATCCTGTACATGATTTGGACTTTAGCATCCTACATTAGGTCCTTGTCCTCTAAAGGTGCCTGTACATGATTTGGACTTTATCATACTCCATTAGGTCCTTATCCTTTAAAGGTGCCTGTACATGATGTGGACTTTAGCATCCTACATTAGGTCCTTGTCCCCTAAAGGTTCCTGTACATGATTTGGACTTTAGCATCCTACATTAGGTCCTTGTCCTCTAAAGATGCCTGTACATGATTTGGACTTTAGCATAATTTATTAGGTCCTTGTCCTCTAAAGGTTCCTGTACATGATTTGAACTTTAGCATCCTACATTAGGTCTTTGTCCTGTAAAGGTTCCTGTACATGATTTGGACTTTAGCATCCTACCTTAGGTCCTTGTCCTCTAAAGTTTCCTGTACATGATTTGGACTTTAACATCCTACATTAGGTCCTTGTCCTGTAAAGGTTCCTGTACATGATCTGGACTTTAGCATCCTACATTAGGTCCTTGTCCTCTAAAGGTGCCTGTACATGATTTGGATTTTAGCATTCTACCTTAGGTCCTTGTCCTCTAAAGGTTCCTGTACATGATTTGGACTTTAGCATCCTACATTAGGTCCTTGTCCTGTAAAGGTTCCTGTACATGATTTGGACTTTAGCATCCTACATTAGGTCCTTGTCCTGTAAAGGTTCCTGTACATGATTTGGACTTTAGCATTCTACCTTAGGTTCTTTTCCTCTAAAGTTTCCTGTACATGATTTGGACTTTAGCATTCTACCTTAGGTTCTTGTCCTCTAAAGTTTCCTGTACATGATATGGACTTTAGCATTCTACCTTAGGTCCTTGTCCTCTAAAGGTTCCTGTACATGATTTGGACTGTAGCATTCTACCTTAGGTCCTTGTCCTGTAAAGGTTCCTGTACATGATTTGGACTTTAGCATCCAACCTTTGGCCCTTGTCCCCTAAAGGTTCCTGTACATGATTTGGAGTTTAGCATCCTACATTAGGTCCTTGTCCTCAACAGGTTCCTGTACATGATTTGGACTTTAGCATACTACATTAGATCCTTGTCCTTTAAAGGTGCCTCTACATGATTTGGACTTTAGCATTCTACCTTAAGTCCTTGTCCTCTAAAGGTTCGTGTACATGATTTGGACTGTAGCATTCTACCTTTGGTCCTTGTCCTCTAAAGAATCCTGTACATGATTTGGACTTTAGCATCCTACATTAGGTCCTTGTCCTCAACAGGTGCCTGTACATGATTTGGACTTTAGCATCCTGCATTAGGTCCTTGTCCTCTAAAGGTGCCTGTACATGATTTGGACTTTATCATACTACATTAGGTCCTTATCCTTTAAAGGTGCCTGTACATGATGTGGACTTTAGCATCCTACCTTAGGTCCTTGTCCCCTAAAGGTTCCTGTACATGATTTGGACTTTAACATCCTACATTAGGTCCTTGTCCTCTAAAGATATCTGTACATGATTTGGACTTTAGCATACTACATTAGGTCCTTGTCCTCTACAGGTGCCTGTACATGATTTGGACTTTAGCATAATTTATTAGGTCCTTGTCCTCTAAAGGTTCCTGTACATGATTTGAACTTTAGCATCCTACATTAGGTCCTTGTCCTGTAAAGGTTCCTGTACATGATTTGGATTTTAGCATTCTACCTTAGGTCCTTGTCCTCTAAAGGTTCCTGTACATGATTTGGAGTTTAGCATCCTACCTTAGGCCCTTGTCCTCTAAAGTTTCCTGTACATGATTTGGATTTTAGCATCCTACATTAGGTTCTTGTCCTCAACAGGTGCCTGTACATGATTTGGACTTTAACATCCTACATTAGGTCCTTGTCCTGTAAAGGTTCCTGTACATGATCTGGACTTTAGCATCCTACATTAGGTCCTTGTCCTGTAAAGGTTCCTGTACATGATTTGGACTTTAGCATCCTACATTAGGTCCTTGTCCTTGTTTGTACTTATCTAATATGCTTGACTTTCTCTTAATAGGTATCACAGGTATATGCCTTGTAATCATTCACAAACATAATGCCTATTCTACAGCAACCTACCTCTGGTTCTTTTCCTCTAAATGTACCGACAGAACATGCACTAACGCAGCCAGCTTCAGGCAATTGTCATCTGCTTGTGCTTACTGAATGAAGCATATCGCTCAATTAATTTTTATCCCAGGTCCTTGTCTACGCTTTATTGTCATTTAGAAGCGTTCAACCTATTGTAAAAATGCCTTCTCTAGGTCCCTGTCCTCATCTTATACTGATATAATTACATTATACTTTTTGAATGTAGAACACTACCTTTGCTTCTTTTCCTCAGCATATACTGATACAATCACCACGAACTTATATAAAGATCTATCTTAGATCCTTATCTATATATTTAAATGATAAACATTTTCTGTAGGACCCTGACTTAGGTCTTTATATATATATCCAATAAGCACGACTTTCTATTACTATCTATGATAGGTCCTTGTGGATGTCGTGGAATCATACAGACACGTTAGACCTATTTTATGGCAGTCTTCCTCTGGGTCTTGGCTTCTAATTGCACTGACTGAATAAGCATACCTTTGTTTACTCATATGTAACATTTCCTTCAAAGGTTCTTTGTTTTTAAGATCGTTTGCCATCTCGGTCATTGCTGAAGCATGTTATTCGGTCTAAATTCAGTATCGAAATTTTAAATAATAACAAATAAATTAAAACTATTCTGAAAGAAGCTGGTATAAAACATGGGTGAAAAAAATCCGATTAAATGCGATGATAATTACAAATCTGCCACAGTTTGCTGAATAAAAGGAAGGTCATATTGCAGTTAGAAAAATCGAATTTCTAACATTTAAACTTATTCCTCAGATTTGATGAAAATGGCCATAGATTTTAAAGGCTAAATTATAAGGTTAAATATCTACAGAATCGTATACATTTGTTCCTTGTCGGCGTACGAAGCCACCAAAATTTCAACACATAACAATGTGGTTTTCATATGATGATTATCTGTCGAGGCCTTGATAATTCAGTTCATTAAATTAATTTCTTTGCATGCTGTATCATCTAGAATTGTTACCAGACAAAGTCATTCTGTGAAACCGTTTAAATGTTTATTTTTTTTTAAAATTTAATCAGCGAAGTGAGAACATATGTTCTGTCAAGGTGGATTTTCATGGGAAATTGAAGCGGCAGCCGTCTTCAACTCTAGAACGGACAGCATCCTTTCATTGCTAAAACAACATGTGTAAATACGATTACGAACAGAAAGATAAGTAATGTTTATTTATGCGGAGTGAAATTTCCCTATCTAATGGTCGACGCAGATTCGTATGCAGATTGAAGTTTAGTTTGCGAAAAATAAAATAAAATACTACATGTACCAGTCAAGATCGCCCAGCCCAAATACATGAATATTCATGCAGACTCCAAGTTCTTGTCCATGTAGACCACCGCTAGTCCTTGCCATCTAGTATAGACGAACCAGGGTAACCGGATGTGGACAGGTTTGCAAACGTACACAAGCCGAATAGACCTTGCGTAAAAGTGGCCATTCACAAACAATAAGGTACTTATATGGTACGTAGGGGAAAGGTGTGGAATGCCTTTTTTATTGTAGTGTAAGCTGTGAGTGACTATATGCGCAGATTGTATCGAAAAATTAGAATAATCAAGGGATCAGTTTGTGACCTAGTTAGTTACCTTTTGTTAATTGGAGAGGGTGTTATCGTTAGTTTTCCCCTGAATAAAGCGCCTGTGCTTTTGCAGATATGATCCTGACAGTGGTACAAGACTCACCATCCACAATAGTTTATTTTCATTACATAAACAGTGTCAGAACTACAACTTAATCATGAAATAAAAATGAAACTGACCTTTAAAGGCACAATAGTGCAGCTGTCAGTGAATATTGTTACGACATTTATATATTTTAGTTAATTAAATATTATGTCAAGGACAAGTCTTGAGCGTGATCAAGTGTGTAGAGTTTCTCGTCATGAATTACGATCGCTCAGGTATCATAATACGCATAGGGGCAAGTATCGTTGCGTACAATTTACCTGCGGAGTATTGCACTGTATAAATATACAAGGGAGGACACTTCTCTCCAATCTCGCGCGACCTATTTAAGAATCAACGCTGATATTTCAAACTACATTTCACGTACAGTCATTAAAAAACATGGTACCGAAGAGGAACAAGACAATGCAGCCTGAAGACAACGGAGTTGACCAAACTCTGCACATACTTCAAACAAAGGAGACAAGAATGAGGGTAATTATTTATTTTGTAATGCAAAACAAGTACTGATACATAGCGAAAAATGTTTGCCAATTGGCACAGGGTCTATTATATTTATGTCAGTAGTATTTTCACAAGTTAGTACATACAATAAAGGACTATTTATTTTACCGCAAAGTGTATGTTTAAGCTGCTTTGCTTTTTGTAGCCACGCACAACCCTTCAATATAATTTGATATAGGAAGACCATGCATACAAATATCGTAGAAAATACGGGGGCCACCTATTTTATATTGCCTTTCCTGACTTCAAATCATAATAACTGTCATCTATTCTGTCTTCATCATGATAGGTTACAATTTTAATAAGTTGCAAAAATGGTCTGCTTATAGGCTAGGGATCGCCGTGTTTAATGATGTAGGTCTTTTAGCTTTGCAATTAATGTAACCATATTTATCAACAGGCCACGTCAGAGGATGAGAGAGGGCGGGGCCAATTCGCGAGTTTGAGTTCCCTAGCCCCTGGTTATATTGAAATTTGTAATTGAATGCCAAAATAAGCCCATATAATTTATTATATCAAGTTTTAAAAGATAACCAAGTGCACAACAAGAGCGTTCAAGAGATCTAAAAATAAATGGTTAAAGCCTAGGCCCCTTTGGGGTTGAGGCCCGAGGCATTGGTCCTCTAATTGGTCTTACTTATCAAAATATATAAAATGATGTAAAAAATGCTTGAGGAACAATTTTAAGTTCATGTGACCATCTAAAAGTATACTTGCTAAAATCATTTCATATATAGGTAGAAATGATCTGTAAATGTGGCATCCAAAACATATTTAGCATTGTTAAGGTCGACTTGCTCTTTTTATAGTTAATTACAAAATGTATAATTGTTTTTATAAAAAAATACAAAATGATAATAAAGCCATGTCATCTCACTTTGGAGTTTAGAGATTAGACCTAAATAGCCTGACTGAAGTTCAAATAAAAAGAACAAAAAGTACGCCTATACAAAATTAATATATTTAGGTCTTGCAAAATAATGTCTACGCACTTATTCTTCTGTTTTAAGCATAATACATACAGTAAGATGTATTTTAAAACCAAAAAATATATTCAGATAATACTCTATATGCACTATCATGGTACAAATTATGACTTAAATGTCAGATATTCCCTAAATTTAGATTGACATGAAAGCGTACAACTGCTATAAATGAATTTTAAAATTATCAGTCACCCCAGCAGACATAAAAACATTTGCAAATGATATGGACTATAGTTTACATTCGATCCTCATCTTGTAGATGCTTTTCATTACCAAGTTTTAATGTAGATAAAGCATTATGCTAAACAAATCTTAGCTGATGATAATGTAAGGAATGGATTCTTTTATGTGTAAATATTATCTTCATCTGGAGTTAGGGGTTTCTGTTTGACCTGACTGCAGGAGTCACTGACTTCTAGAAATCCTCAAAAAGTACTGTTATTTATCTGTAGTCCTAACCTAAGTAACATCCCCCCCCCCGCCCCGAGAAAAGCAACAATTCTTGTACATTCAAGAAATAATTTATTTGCTTGAAATACAAAGTGAAAATGTAAAAATATTTACAACATTGTGAATTAAATCCCAAATATTCATGAAAGTTAAATTACAAGTCCGAAAGTATAAAGTATTCCAAATGAGATCCAGTTTTGTTCCAAATGAAATCCAATCAATTTCGGTTATGTACCAATAGACTTAAATAATATTGATATACTAACAGTCTTGAAAAGTATCGATATAATCCACAACGTCGCTAATGAATTGACAGTAATTCCAAAATTGTTACGTAGTCGTAACATTTATGTGCACTACGTAATTCCAATGAAGAATTTATATAAATAAATCCTCTCGAATGATAATTAATCCCAACTACATGATTGTCTCAGCTACAGATGTTTAAGATATAAATAATACTTCTGTTTTTCGCTTCCTTATATAACAAAAACTAAATCACAATTACAGAACCGGGCTGAGGGTCAGATATTCACTTCCAGAACATTCCACTTGTCAACAAGGTCAGATCCTTTAACCACCAACCAATCAGAAATCAGGTGAGCCAGAAATTCCTAGGAGGAAACCCATGACCTGAGCTCAAATTCCATCAAGTTCGCTAACAAGATAAAAGTCTACACCTTCCAATGTCAAAAGTCCACAAAACCACGTTTACTTAAACGAAATGACATCATCATAAAGGAGAAACCAACATTAGACAAAAATATCTATTTAATATGTTGTCTACCAAATGGCTTTTGCAGAGTATTGTCATAAAAATTAACACACAATATGGGTATCCATAACAATATTTGGAGCTGCCGTTCTTAACATAAACTGTACTTTATATCAGTTCCAGTTGTGATGAAACTCTCATTGCTCATATAAAAATGCAACCCTTGTGCAGTTTGAAACCCATATTGAACCATGTTTATTCTAAAGTGGAATCTGATGACGGAAGATGAACAAAAGTGCATACTGCTATTATGTTTTTATATGTTTGTTTACATTTTAGAAAGAAAAAACCCAATTAAATTGGCATACTTTTTTGGCATACTTTTTCAGGATTTTCAAGTTCTTGCCTTGGCCAGGATGTATTGACGGGACATTCTAGTACTTGGCAATGAGGCTGCTCTAAAGCGTGAGTCATTCCCTCTTGCTGTGTCTGGCGGATACGCGACAAATATCCAGATGCTTTTGGACAGTACACTGGCTTCATCTGCTCTAGGCTCGCATGAATGTTGACACTTTCCTGTGTGCAATCATTTTGTATATAAATTTATACAAGTGATTTTACTTCTTTGTTTCATTGTAACTGCACATACTTTTACCTTTTTATTGCATCATACAATAGTGCGTTCATTCAGTTTTTTTTTAAAACACCAATCCATTTTTGCCCTAAAAATAATTTGTGCAAATAGGACAGAAATAATCAATATAGGAAGTTTTCAGTAACTGCAGATACTTTAACTTTGTTTTCTACGGCTGATATTTGCAGAATATTATAAAAGTGAAACCTGCCTTGATAGACACCTTCTTAGAGCATACACTGTTCCATATTGTATGTTGATGATGGCAAATGGAGAGATATTCTCCTTCACCAAAACTTTAGTTGATGTCGGTTCTTGATGCGCCAGGATTCTGCTAATTTTCCTGGGATCGCACTCATTTTGTTCTTTCCTCCGTCTTATATCCTGCTTGTCCGCAAGTCGAAAGATACGGGCGTTCTGTATCAGCTCCCTGATGCGGGGATATGTTTTCTTCTCCCTGCAATGACAGATGGACCATCCGCCACTTTTTTTTCTTCTAGCATCCATGATGCCTGTTCTAAAGAGAATATTATTTTCTTAACTTGTGTGACAAATATTTCCATGCTAACTCATATCGACTTTTCACCCAATATTTAGAGCCTCATTACCAGTTCTTCAAAGGAGGAGTTGTTGAGGAGCTGTTTTTGTTCTTACAGGTTTAGTTCTATTTCCAGAGTACTACTTGACACAGGACGCATTTTTGCCCATCGCTTTTGAAGGCAACATATTTTCATTCATAGGCATTAATCGTAATTATCATCACGACAGCAGTTTCCCTAAAAGTGCAATGAATCCCAGATATCCTTAAAAACATGCTTCAGTGCCTCTAGTTTAGAAAGTTTTGAAAGTGATAGGCAAATATCATTGGATCTGATTATTCGATTTGCGTTGTTAACATCAAAACAAATATCTACTAGAATTATAAAAATACCAATTATAAGATTTGCATGCATTAAAATAGCTAGATTCCTTATCGCAAATAAAAAAAATGTGTGCCGATTGTTGCGAGTGACTTAAACCTAATAAAATGTTTTCAGTACCTATATATGTTAATAGAATTCCAACGCCTTGAAGTCCAAGTCAGGGATCATACTGTACAAGCAATATTTGTAATTATTTATGTGTTGCTGTAGTGAAAAAAGTACTTATACTATCTCCCCTTGTTTGTTTCTCTGCCTCTCTGGATATCGTAATTCAAAGCAGCTATCTCACTCCTAATCCTGTACACAGGAGGAGTTTATGAAAATCTAATGGCACAGTACGACAGGATGTCAGATAGAAAACTTCAAGTCCAGCAGTTCTTCTGCAATTATCAAGACCATGCATCTTCTAACACGTGTCATTTACAATCTGCTTACCGATTAATACAACTATTAAATAAACTACTGTTGATAAAGTTTGCATGTATACAATTTTACTGTGTTATTTGTTGATTCAGAGTGACACGGAATTGTTCATACATAATACGTATGTTTTTATACCTGATGTAATCGATGTGTTATGTATAGTGTACACACATTAACTGAACGCTAATTTTTTCAGAGCTTGAAAAGGTAACATATACAGTAAATTATTGTTAAGTTGAGAACAAAAATTTAAACCAGCCTACCAAACAATCCTGAAAAGGTATACCTGAATTTCAAATAATACCCTGATTTTTTAAGAAACTTTTGTCCAGCAGAACCCGTGGCAAGTTTTCCAGCACCGTGGCTTCGTTTTTGGGAGCAAGCCAGGGCTTTGTCGATTCTTCAGTCTCATACAAGGGGTTATGCAGGCGTTTATTTTAATGCCATGGCCATTTGAGAGATTCCATTAGTGAGTATTAGTAATACGAGTGAGTATTATAGATATGATGCAGAAGATCCCTCCAGAAACTCTGAAAGAACGCTACAATCATTTTATAAAGTACCTAAATCTAGTCTCTTCTGACACAGCGACTCTGAAATGACCTTTCAACAGATTGCATGTCAGATTGTTTTATATCATCAAGGCAAATCTACATTGTCGATTTGGCTAATGGTTAATGGGTTAGGATTTCAGTTTTGTTCATTTAATATTTCACATTAATCAGATATTCCAAGTAAATTTTACATCTCATACAGACCTACAAGATTGAGGGATGTATAAACATAGATAAAATACATATTAACATAAATCAGAAATAAGAATTATGTCATGTAACTAGGATTTCACAAAAATATACAGTAGCAAACGTTTATATTTATTTGCTGAAACTACAAAGACAGATATCTCATCAAAATTTGTTCATAGCCGCAGGCAGTCTTGCACGAAAACCAAAAAGGTTCATGATATCTCTGGACAATTATAACAAAACAACATTTTCCTCTTGTTTGGCAACCTTGAAAAGAAGGCAGAAAAATTAAATTAAAAGGTGCATGAACATCAGTCATCTAAACAGAGTCTTCCAATTCCATCAGCTTTATCACAGGAATAATTGTCCTTCTATGAATCTTAGCTAGTGTTTTTCTCAGTTTACCAATAGCTTGCAATAGCTGTCAGATACGACCATATAGTTGATAAGGATAACTGAAAGTACGTGTTCAATTAATAAACTTCTTTCCTAGGTTCATTTTCCTTGATTTCTTCGATTTTATTTGGTCTTTGTAAGGATATTGTGCTATTTACTACTACTGAGTAATAGGTGGAACAGACAGGATCATTATCTTCAATATTATCTATTCCAAGGATTTTTGCAATTTGCCATTTATCATGGGATTGATTCTGGCGAGAAAGGAAATTTTTGACTTTACAAAATGAACACAGAACGAAAATACAGTGCCTAGGGAGGAAATTACTGTACAATCCAGTGCTATAATTCTTATACTAAATTTGGAATCATGTTTTTGGAATGCACACAAATGCACATTAAAATAATTTCCGCAAGACATCAATATAACCAGAGTATATCTAAGTGTATAGATTTAGAACTTGTGATACAATATGGACTTGTAAAGGTTGGAAAATATGGTGGCTTAGCTAACGAAAAGAAAATACTCGCTCATCACTGATCCAATTCCTGCATGAGCAGCTGTCACCATCTCCTTGATTTTTATTCCTCTATCGATCAGTTATGTCATGGTTTTCTGAAAGCCTAAACTTTTCTAGAGCTGGAGATTTTCTTTGAACCATTCTTTTGTCCAGTGTGTGAATGGTCAATATTGTTTTGATGTTATCCTCAATTGTTGTGCATTAGCAATACTTGGATAAATGACCATTGAGTTGACTGTTCCAATTATTATGAACCATTCTGTGATATAGAATTCAAAAAGTCTGATAGCCTGATGATGTTCATCTACTGTTATACTAACGTCAAGTGAAACCTGGTCATTTTAGTGCTGTGATTTGCCTAATTGGCTTTTACTGTTATTTGCTTTGCTTGAGTTTTTATTCTCAGATCTGGCTAATGTAACACTGAGGTCAATATTAGGCTTCTGTCTGTAGAGTATAGAGTTTATCAATGCAATGTATGAAGTGCTGCTAACAATGTTCATACACTCTTTAAAAAAGTAATTCCATGGCTTTTCCAAGACCTTTTTTACAAAATCTCAAGAGTATATAATACACATACATTTAACACAAAAACATGATCAAAGTGACAACGATGAGTAATGGTTGCGGTCAATTGCGGTCCTTCTCCTTTGAGTGCCCCGTGTACAATGATTTCGAATTAGATTCCTGGTTGTGGTCCGACTTTGAAGTTTCAAGGGAACCAATTCTAACAGATTCATTATCAAAGTTAGGTAGGTCAGTAAAACGCCTGCGTCGGCGAACGAAAATGCGGCTTGATAACGCGAAATAACCAAAATCCACGACTTTTTCAAAACTTTGAAAGACTCGTATTTAATTTCAAACGTTTTCAAGGCCCTTGAAAGGCCTTTATGGAATTTACAAACTTTTTCAGGATTTAAATTACTGCAGGTACCATGTACTTAATGAGATGTATACATCGAATACTTTACTTAATTAAATCCATTATCACAATAGGCGGTATAGCTCCGATAGACAACATGAAAATAAATAAGAACTGTTTAATATTAATACCATAATCTGTTTCATTGACTTAATACTGCCAATTATTGGCTCTTAAAGGAGGCCAAAACTTGTTGCTTATGCTCCTCCTAGAAAATGTCTATGGTCGAGATCAAATAAGTGCCCTGGACATCATGGAATGTTGAGGCTGAGAGGAACGTCAGGTTCATCATCTGAGACCATAGGGCTAATTTCCAATAATTATTTAATGATGCCATTATTGTGATTTCTGCCAGGAAATCCCCACTATGCTTTGTTCTATTCAGAACTGCTGAGAACACAATCTATGTTTGAGACGTTCACTGGCATATATCTAAAATTAAGAAAAACATTACCTGTAAGTATCACAAGTACATAATTTAAACATAATTGTGCAATATGATGGAACATCAAGCACAACAAATCGTAATTTCGCACTTAACAGAACACGAATTATGTAATATTTCGATACATACTTATGTAAAAATATATTATACCGCCAAAGTTGGATTTTATTAATCATAGGAAAAAGTGATGTTTGGTAGATGTTTATCATAAAGCATTTATCTGAAATGTGTGGTTTTAATCCTTTCTAATGGTGCCTGTTGTGCATTATTCAGCATACATGCACACATCCTTAATTGGGTAAGACACAAAATATATGTTTTTATTGGAATAAAATTGATTAACTTTTATGGCATAATTTTTGTGAGTCAGTGTGTGAAGTACCTTTCTGTTCTCATCCACGAATGTCAGTTTCATTATAAAGAAAGTCTTATATTAACTCTTTCGACAAATATTTTTGTTTATTTCTAGGTTAAAAATACCATTAACATCTATGGAACTGGATACTAACTAGTGAGATACAGAAATTTTAAAAAGAAATTTCTAATGACCAGTCAGACTATATTTTAAAAATCAAATTGTCGCACTACCTGTTTTAAATAAAAAGCTGATCCGACAAATGTTTCCTCTATAGAGACTTTCTGGGCACATTCTGGTTTTCTGCATTTTTCAATATCTGGGTCAAAAATGCTAAACAACTATTTTTTTTTCTTCTGACAATAACTGACAGCCTTTGTCCTTTTTGATTGATCAATACCTGGTACACCATTTTCATTTTCTGACTCGGACTCAGATTCTTCCATCTTCTCTGTCTCTAGCTCCATACCAAATGCCACTTCATCATATGCCATATCATCAGCTCCGTCATTAACCTCGTCTGGTCTACAACAGGACGATCGCAAATTTAATAATGTTTGGTAAAGTCACAAAATGTATAATCCCCCCATAATATTTTCTATCTAATGTTATATTAACCACAGGTCTTTGGATGCCTAAATGTGATGTAATATGTATAAATAGTAATAAGACGGGACAATTGAATTGATCTTTGTTCTTTTCTCATGTAGTCTCACTAACAGATGACAATTAGAGAGGACTGAACCAAAAGTTCTGATGCACTGTTTATCTCTTATTCACTGAGCTGTATTCTTTGCCCATAAAACAAATTATGCTCACTTTGAAAACAATTTAAACAAAATATACATTAATGACGAAAATTCCTAAGTTATTTGTTTTATCTTTTAACCATCGCCAATATAAAATTTGATTGAGGGTTGTTCTGGATAGGAAAAAAAAAATGGAGTGAGTGTTAAGAGGAAATGGTTTATGATACTACCGTCAAACAAATATATATTGGAAAGGTAAACAAAATAACTTTTATTATTCTGAATTAACCCGAACACTTTTGCTAAATTTTATAATCGTATAACCTCTATTACAGTTACTTAGAGGACAGCTATTATATATAAAATAATGTTTATGATTCAGAATGTTGGATATGTACTATTAAAACAATAAAATTCATCGATTGGATATTTTATCATTATGCAAGGTTGTGACATGTTTAAGCCTGGAGACAGTATCCTGCTTTAATCTTACAGTGTCAATCTAGCTTAATCTCCATATCTTCATCATAATTAGGGGGCAGTGGTACAAAGAATGTCATCCGACAGCTCAACAAAATATATGACTCTTTTAGAATAATAAAACTGGCCACTGAAATAAAAATCGTAGTCTATGACCTCAGGCTTAAGGAAGTTTCAGCCGCTGACGTGTTCACTTTCATGTAAATTTTTTGCGGGGCAAGTATGTTGTTTGATTTCCTTGTCTATAGGTTGCTTGGTATTTTATCAGTACTTTCAACACTTTGTTGACTCTATCGTGCTGAGAAAATCAGAGCTAAATGCCTTTCCAAAGGAGATATCGATCGAGGCAGGTGACCCAGGCTGGCCAGTGGTGTGGTGGGGTATCAAATCTGCAGTCCATTTAATATGTGTTAAATTTCTGCGACAAATTTTTAAGGACTTAGTTTTAACTTTAAAAACATGTACAGTTTTACACTGTACACTATTTAATACATGTACATACAAGAATTTCCATTCATAATGGACACCAAAATATTCCAAGAATAGAATATATATGATCAATGATATAACACGCATGACAGTGAAACATAACTTTCACACTGACATTCATAATTATGTTCATTGCAATAAGTTAATGAATTTTAAGATGCAGTTACAAATGTGTATTTAATTACACTTACGCATTATCATCTAAGTTACTGCTATCAGTTCCCATCATTTCTACACAGACACACGTGGCAAACGTACAGGACATTTTATTGATATAGATACAGTTAATAACAACATGGCCAACTCTGTGTTATATAAGTATCTATTTTCAAAAACGTTTTCCGATGGAGCATTCATCATGAGCCGAGTGGAAAGATGAGAGAAGGGTGTTAACAGGGATTACAGATGCGATATAGCTATAAATGGGTAACTGCTTAGAAAAAGCATATGGAGCATGATATACAATTTCAAAATATAGTCATCACTGGTCCTCTAAGTATTTATTTACCAGTAGTGACACATGTGGAGGACGAAGAGGTCGGGAAAACGCTGTGTATTAAAACACGGCTAGGAATCAACCAGTACAGTATACAGTAAATTATTTGTCTAACCTCCCACAATTACAGTAAAAATTTATACCTTTCTCCTATGCATCAGGTGGCATAGTTGAAGTCTGCGACCCCACTTCAGAGGAAGCGAACTTCCTGGTATTTTATTTGCTTCTTATGAACAAAAGGCACGTAGTGGGGACTCAACCTACTTGCATAGTTTGTAAAATAAACTTTATATGTATTCCATTTGATTTGTGCATTTGTTATATTATTATTTTCAGTGGAATGACAACTATAGTAACCAAAACGAAAAAGCTACCAGAGATTTTTAATTACTACCTTCCTACTCAATAACCCACACATAAGTTACGTCATTCTGTCTGTACATCGCCAAAGGACTAATCTATGTGTTGACGTAAAGCATGTAGATGTGCTGGCCATTGGTTTAGCATGTTTGGATAATCTTTTGCTACATTCTTCGTGCTGCATATGCAAGTGAACACTTTGCACTGAAATGCGTAATTTTAGCAAGAGTACATTATGATAACAAATTTGAATTGGTGTTGTCACATAGATAAAACTACCTTGATTACAGCTCGAAACAATAACTGATAACATAACAATGGCAACCTGCCAGACCTTATACTCTGGTAGCACTATACAACCCTTTCCTATGTTGATGAGAACCCCTTTTGTAATAATAATTGTCATTTCAGTGCTTTATAATGAATTTTTAAATGCTTGAAAGATGTACAATACATCTTACCATCCAGCCTATCCTAAGCAAGAGAGAAGAAAATTTTACTGGAACAGTTCCACATTCAGATCTTGAGAACCCTATGAACAGTTCAAACATGTACTATTTGTTCTACACATTTACATGCACGGGTTTTTAAGCTTTTGTGCAAGCAATGTGTTTGTCCTATTATTCCAAGGAATACCTGTCAACTCTCACCACGGGAGAAAAAACTCCTAACTTTTGGGGTCTTTCCACACCTACTTCCTGGTCGCATAACGTTTTCAGATTTTTGCAGAGAACTCCAGATTATTACATTTGCTGCCCATTTTCATTTTTCAGAAGAAAACCAACATAAATGGCAATATGACATGCAATTCATGATGCCAACGCGCGCGATTGCGTGGATAACACAAACTTTGTACGAAATTCGCACGCTTGGAGACCAATGACGAGAGTAGTCCCGCAAACTAGTTTGAAGTCATGGATTTCAAAATGTACTCTGCGCAATTTACAATGTTTACTGAGCTGTTTGCCTTTAAAGTGCCATCTTGACATAAGTGACGCCGGCAGAAATAATATAGTGATTGGTGTAACATTTTCGATTATTCTGATAGTTCTTGAACTTTTCTTCTGTGAAAACAACAACAAAGTCTGGCGACCTTTAAATTTTTACTCGCTAGCATCATTAAAAGTGGATCATAAAATTGTGTTTTTTGTGACATGACTTTAGGTCACGATGCATGAATAAACATAGTTTTATCTCACTATCCTTGAGTATGTGAGAACTGGAGCCGTGGCACAAAAAAGATATGATCCAAACTTTGATAAAAATACCAAGGAAAATAATGACACTTTCGGAAGTTATGAGTTAAATATAAGTTATGAGTTAAACATAAGTTTAATTAAATTACGTTCAATATCTATAAAGTTAAAGTCCTTAATAAAAACTGAGTAAGCTTCACACCGATTTTGATCTTGCTGATAGAACTATGCTATTGATACACAGGATAGATACATGCTCAAGCTATGATTTTACAAGGGGAATATCACAAAGTGATATTGACCTGAGATCCGAGACCTGGCCTTACATACCGGTCCATGAAAGTGCCAAGTGTTAACATCAAGCAATGATGTATTGCTATACAAAGCCTGTGCTTGCACATTAAAGTTTTCACACAAAGATAATAATGTCCTCCAAACAAAGATAGTAATGTCTGTTTCTCCAGCATCTCTAAGTCTGTTAAACCATGCCTAAATGCATCCATTATGGTGGCAGTAGGAACAGTTTCTCTAACTGCTAAATCATCAGCATTCAATGTTTAAATTAAGCTATATTCTTTGATTGTTTCGTTACAGAATTATGTTAAATTTTTTTTTTAAGGAAAAGGGTTGCAAAAGCGAAACTCTCTAGTCAAGGATTTAAGACAGAATACACTTCTTTGATAGTGGTTTAGGATTATACAAAATAGATCAACGTAAATAGTATTTGAGGAGAATCATTTATATAGGATGAAAAAAAAAGAGAAAGATTTTAAACTCTCAAATAAAATAAAATAAACAAACTTTTAATGCATTTAAAGATTCTCTTTGATAGTACAGTTCCGATGTATTTATATCGTCAAACTAAACTATCTTGGTTTTATTAAATACCGTATTATCTCTATTCATGCTGTAAACCGCATGTTGGTAAATTCATTTAAATGTAGTTAAATAAACAGTCTTTAGATATTTTAAATTTTAAATAGTTTTTGATTACACAATTTGTATTCCTGAATATAATTGCTTTTCACTAGTGTAGCCAGTGAGTGTGGTGTTTCTATTTTCCTTTATTCAACATTAATGTAAGTTCTGACTAGTTACATTCTAACATCATATTGGTTTTTCAGATGTTTTATACATCTACCATCTGGATCTCTAACACTGTATAAAGTCTGTAACTTGCTTTAGTTAGTTTGCTTTTCTTTTTGTGCTTTTTTAAAAACTGATTAAATCTAGTCATAGTCAAATCGTCTGCTTGCGAATTATAGATGTTTCTGGCATTTGAAAAAATATTTGTATCAACTCCTTTATGTAGTCTTGTTATTGTCCTGAGATTTTCTATTTGTTGACAAACAAGTTGTTATTCATCATTTTAAGTAAGTATTGTCCCAAAATCAATTGGTGCTTTAATTCTTAACTTTGTACTTAGTAAAATGTATGACCACAGCCATCTTTGTTAATAAACAAACTCAGTGTATGTTTCTTTGTTTTAAACTGAACTGCATGTAAGGTTTTATTATATAGTGAATGAAATTAAATGTTTATTTCGTATATATTGTTTCGATTTGTTTTCCAAAAATAATGTCGAAAATGACTGTGCAACTTTTAATTTATCATACAATAACAGTTTCTGGTTGTATTTTCTAATTATCATTACCTATGTAACCTAAATTGCTTAAGTGCATTCTGATGTGAATCGCTATACATGAAGATATAGGTCCGACGGGCAGATCACTTGGCCAGAGTCGTGACACGCTATTATGGTAATCTTTTTCTCTGTTGGTTTTAACACAGAAGGATAATTACAAATATTTTGATACGAACTATTAAAATTATTTCATTTCGAGACTCAAAGTGTATAAACAAATATATATCATACGTTCTGTACATAAATTGTTCGTCTTCCAAAATTCTTTTATTTTTGTTATTTCCATTGGGAAATAAAGAAAACGTAATAATGTAAACTTTTGGAAACTTAAGAATACATTTTAAGAGGGGACACCTGATCTCAAACTGTAAGGACAAACTGCAAAAAGTACTCCTGATTTAATAAATCGATGGATATGTACTATATTTACATGTATGTTGTTTTATATATTGGTAATGTCATAATTTATCGTTTATCACACCTATTTATCTTACCTGTTGCTATTCTAACTTTATCATACCTGTTGCTTTTCTAACTTTATCCTACCTGTTACCTTTGTAACTTCAACAGGAGCGGGTGTAACAATCTTTATACATTCATACCTTTTCTGCAGTGAAATATTTCTGTCTCTTGTAAGTATTGATTATCATATGGAAAATGAGGGACAGTATTCCACGCTATAAGAACTTCAGAAACATTTTTAGAACTAAGAGTTTCACTTAGCACAGAATCGTTTCAAAAGACAGTCAAATCTGGCAACCCCATTTCTGTTGAGCAGTTTGTTTGTTGTTTGTCTATCTGCTATCTAATCTTAAGCATTCACAAATATTATTCATAAAAGTGTGCCTTTCTGCACCTACGCGTATCTAATATGGATTTATGTCGTTTAGATCACACTTCGTAACCTCTGATTGAAGATATACTGCCTAGGTATTCTCAATATAGTCAATCGTTCATTTCTTCCAGGGGCACCAGTCTCATGGACGCGTAAGCTTTATTTTTCAGTTTTACACAATATGGACTAACAGAAGCATCCAATTGAAAAAATAGTGATGTCCCTCTTTGTTATTCAAATGAAAACCATGAGAGTGGCAAATTTGCCACACTTGTCTTACCTATGTGTAAATGTTTACCAATTTTCACACACTAACTCTATCAGGTTTAGAGTTACAAATAGTACACGTAAAGTAAATGTACCTTTTGTATGTCACCTTGACCTTCAGAAAAGAATAACAACACACTCTCTTCTTATGATACAATTTATAAAACATCATCCAACCAAGAGGCTAGTTTCAATAACCCTTTTAAGCAGAATAATACTGGAAAATTGTATACAAAATTAAACAAGTATCCATCAACACTGCTTACACCTTTTCTTCAAGAAGCATGTGTGCAGCTGTCACAGAATTGTTTATATTGAATGCTTATGTATTATATCTGAACAAAAATGTGCCATGGTTTGGGTTTGTTACCTGATGGTGGTTTATTTACATCCTACTTTACTCTGAGTTCGGTTCAACCCACACCGTCAAAATATGAAAGGTCTTGTCAGAGAGCTGTCCACTTTACGAATCAAAATCTCAAGCAGTAGAGGTACGTGAATTATTAGATTAGAATTAGATTGTATTTGATGTTCTAACATTTTGTTCTAAATTTTACAGATAGTGAGACCTATGTCATGTAACGCCATGTTATTAGATATATTATAGTCTGTTGTCAAATTAGCAAGTTTAGAACGTATTAGATGAATTGCATTCACTTAAATGTTGCATGTATTAAGCAATGAGAAAATGTTAGTTTTTATAGTTATAAGATATTTATTGTCAGATGCAGATTCATATACGAACCTGATTATTATCATAATCTTTTACAGTAGTCCTTATGAAATGATTCACTATGAAATAAATCGACTCAACGTACACGCATGTGTAGCGCACATCACTGTATGTTTTTCATGACCGTGTCACATATACTGCACGGCTTCAGGAATTATATTTTCAGCTATTACGGCAGCTATTTGGTACCTATCGAAGTTTTGGTCTGTGTTTGAAGAGTACGTCTGAATTCGGATATCTGGATCTATCCGGTCTCTTTTGACTATGTTTGGCAATTTGGCAGCTGTAGAAATGTTTGGCTGTCTGTTTGGCCATTTGGATGTGTCTGGATGTTGGAGTGCTTTTAGCCGTGAGTTAATAGCTGATATGCAGACTCGTGGTACTCGCGGTATGATGTATAACCTGTGTGTTGCTTTCAGAAATTACATTGGCTTAGAGGAAAGTAGGTGTTACCTTTTATCGAGGCAACCGAAGCTAAGGGACCAACGGATCTGTAGTGAATAGGGGGAAGCTCTTTGGGGGTCCCTTGGCGGACTGGGAGCGGAAGCCATTCATGGTGGCTATTTGGTCATCCGACAGTGCCTTGTGACTGAAGATACTTTGTAGTCGTCAAATGGATGCCACAAGTCCCATTTGTTGACCATTATCACTATTTTTGAGTGCAAATCTAATTTATCATTATCACTATTTGAGTGAAAATCTAATTTACCATATTCTGAGTGAAATCTAATTTATCATTGTCACTATCTGAGTGAAAATCTAATTTATATATTATCACTATCGAATGAAAATCGTTTAAATTTGTATACATTGTATTAGTGGAACAAATATAATGCATAACTGTATAAGTTTCCATACTTTATTCACCCTTGGGGAATAATCACATTTGTGTAAATCCATAATCTGAGCACCCTAAGTGATTGATCATCGTTTGGTTTTGTGTTTAATTTCTTTGCGTTCAATTTAGAGATCACTGAACAAACATAGAGATGAATCCATCAATGAGTCATATTTATTTAATTTTTAATGGTTCATTCCTGTTGATCACTTGTTTCAGAATAATGTTAAGTTTCGTACAAGTTATTTATATCATTTTCTTTGTGTCATTTGTTTAACTCGGAGAGCATAATTTTGTTAAATCCATTGTTGCAATTTACGCGCACGAGTTTGGTGTAAGATTGAATACGTTTTCCAATTACAATATAAATAAACATCTTTTTCACATAATCTCTCTTAGTGTCTACGCTATTGTCAGACCCCAACCAGGATCATCCTGTTACTGCAGTGTCATTTGTACAGTTTCCACATTGAATGACTGCTTGAGTAACTGTCAAGCTCAGTGTAATCCAAAGCGAGATTCAGGAAAATAAATATAATTAGGTCAGTGGTATCAAAGCATATCACCACGCTTCCAATTTATATAGCTAGGAGTATGTCCTGCTTCAGGGGCAGCTTTTTCAATAATATAAATATGTATTTCTCTTTTCATATCCAGTCTGAGTCTATACGGTTATATGGTAGGATTGACAAATTTAAATTAAATATCCAAGGGCAAGTCCCTTAGTCTGGGGCACGGCCCAGGATATGTGGTGGATATTCAATTGCATATATTCCCTCGTGCCAGTTAAGTGTATATAATGATAGTGCAGCTTAACAGTTGCCAAGCTTTGAGCCATGTTCAAATTCCCAATCACAGGAGCAAAACTCAGGGTTTATACTGGATATGTCTAATTTTGTCTCCCTTTGCCCTTCAAACCTATATTGTTATTGGCAATGGATCTCAACAGTTTCCAAGGGATGATCCAAGAGCAGGTCTCCTTCAGTGTCTGTAGCGCATAATGTGTTTTCATGTCTTTCCACTAATATATGATTAGAACTTGGAGAGTTTAACTGCTTTCAAGCTGTGTTTCAGAGACAAACCCACGACCTAAGGGGCACGCCCCATGGTCTGCATTGGACATATACCAGCATGACTTGTTCCGTCTCAGTTCATTCAAACCTGCATACGGTTATTGAATAGGGATCTTGACAGTTTCCAAGTTGTGACCCAAGTAAAACGTACCCTAAGTTATCATTCCTGGTACAAGACCAGAGAGTGTAACCCAAATGCGTATGTTATAGCACTGGCCTTTAAGATGACACAAACCAATTTTCAGATCTCCATGTACAAGACTTCAACTCTTTAGATTGTTTGTAAAAGTAGTTAGTGTCCCCAGAGACTAGTCCCGTCCCAAGAGTAACGTCTAACAGCTATGCATATTTAAAGACTACCCACAATCTTATCCCAAAGTTTCAAGTCTGTGTCTTTAATTGTGTAGACGATACATTGCATTACTAAAAGAGGGACATACAAACAGGAAGATATAATCTCCAACTCTCTGAAAGATGCATGGGGATATTACTCATTGTTGCGAGTCTATGCTCGTAAAATAATTAACAAAAAAGATTGAAGACAACAAGCTTTGTAAAATTTAACAAATAATTTATTTCGCTAGAATACAAAGTGAAAAATGAGAAAAAGGTACTTACGGTATTGCGAATTAAATAAAAAAAATAATCCAAGAATTAAAGACACAAGTTCTAGTAATAAAAAGTCCTGAATAAAATAAAATTCAGTTCAAGTCCCAAAGAGATTTAAATTGAAGGCGATGACGTGTCTGTTATAGCCTACGAAGTACTGATGTGTCAACAATCTCTTGTTGAATCACAGAAATATTATTCCAGGTTTGAATTCAGTATAAATTCCAATGAATGTATTTATCCAAGAATTTTGAAAGAGCACTTTTGTATTTCCAGAGAAAATAATCACTTGAATTCAATACTCTGAAGAAAATAAAATTCAGCCCAAACGGGACACAACATAATACAACTTAAAGTGCCAGATGTTAAAGCACAACTGGTAAAATCCTCAGAGTCACAAGATAATATGGTTCTCTGTTTGACGTCAGGTCACAAATTAGCTTTTCTAAAAACAATCATTGCCTAATGGAAAATAACCTTCTAGAATGATATAATGAACCTTGATTATTTAAAACATAATACCCTATAAAATTCACTTTGGAATCTCCAACACCCTGACCAAATCAACATGTTTACCTGAATAATAGTTTAATCAATGAGCTCATACTCATAGAGAATAATGAAGCTATAATTAGTTGTTTACATCAATGAAATAAAAAAAATAAAGAGTCAATAATGTCAAGCAGACATGAACTCAGTTTTGGACAAGGCCAAGTCCAGTAAACAATGATATATTACAATAACATGTAATTAAATAAAAAAATAAAACTAACAGACAAACAATTAAATTAAACATACATAACACTCATGTTATTTTTTTATACTTATTTAAAACATTATGACTGTCAATGAAGATTATTGGATAAAGTCGTGTTCATTTTTTTAAATACTTATTTAAAAATTATGACCGTGGTGTGCCAACAAATGTGTTATTTTTCCTCCTCACTTAAGCTATTTAAAATTACAGACGAATCTGTGCCATTATTGAGCATATCACTGGATTTTCTATAACGTGATTGTAGTAATACTTAACGAATTGTTGGTATTGTGAATTATTTGCCAAACGCTTTGTATGCCAGGTCATTTACTTTATCTAATTACTTTTGCAAAATTTCAAATATGTTTACAAATACAATATTATTTATCTCCCTGATTCGTATGAAATTAGAATGGCTGCTTTGGAATCTGAAAGGATGCAATGGCAAAATAGTTGTAAATATAAATGAACCATTTTTGTTTTAAAATATTATGCCATGAAATAAATGCTTTTGTAACTTGAATATTGAAGGAAAGATGATCATTGGATATACAGCAAAAATACTTAACTGTAGTTTTAAATTTCATTCTTGGACCTGTCATTATTTAGAAGAAATTCATTTGCTTCCTTGTTTGTTTTGATGTTGTATTATTAATTTTTTCTCGTTCATTACAATATGTGTGACTTTTGGTATTTTATGTGGTGTTCATTTTTATTGAATTTGGATTAACCATGTATCACAAGAAATGATGCTTCCATAAAGCTTGTTCATTTCTAGTTGACACGGCGACCTGATTGGAAGTTTAATCGCCAATTAAAACAATGAAACATAATTATCAAATGTCATTTTCTCAACCTATTGACATTTTTTAAAGTTTCTTGGCGAAAAGACGGTATCAGCATGATTTCATGTTCAGCATATTTGCCATACTGGATGTCAGATCAGCATTCATTTCTATTTAGAATAAATTTGACATCATAAGAAGTCTTCAGTGAAAATTCCATGTTGATATGATAGAACATAGAAAATATACCCAAACACGTGACAATTAATCAACAAAATGGTATACGCAGAAGATAAGACGACTTCAATATATACAATGTTCTATCTGAGAAATATATGAAGCTGATTTTCACTAAATTTAGAAATGCTGAAAGACAAATAAGAAGTAAATGACCACAATTAGGAATACAAATTGGAAAATTAAGTCACTTAGAGGTTGATGCAATCATTAGAACATTGAAACTTCTTTCAAATTTTCTTCAAAGTGATTCACACAGTTAACGCAAAACAACAATGATGCATTTCTTCCAGGATATAATATTTACCATGTTTCATTTAAAACATTCATAAAACATTCGTCATAAATAATTACAAGAAAATGAACCAAATTCAAATAATATGGAAATCACTTTTACAAAATCTGGAGAAATAGAAATTAATACACGTTTCACAGTAAATGGATTTACAGATTTTGAAGATGAATTTTTCAAACACACCTAGTATTAAATGAAATTACACAAAGACACCGGATAGTAATTAACTTAGACAAAGACACCTGGTAGTAATTTAAATTACACAAAGGCACCTGGTATTAATTGAAATTACACAAAGATACCTGGTAGTAATTGACTTACACAAAGACTCCTGGTAGCAATTGAAATTTAACAAAGACACCTGGTATTAATTGAAATTACACAAAGACACCTTTTAGTAATTGAAATTACACAAAGACACCGGGTGGTAATTGACTTATATATATGGTAGAAATCCGTTGTTAATGTTACAAACGCAACAGAGAAAAACTAATTGGGAAATGGAAATCGAAATACAATATACCAATTATGCAAACATTTACTACACTGAAAAGATATTTTTTACATTCATTCCATTTTAATTTTGATTGTTCCCCTTTCCACTGTAGCTTCCACTTTAAAATGTGTAAATAAAGCAAATGGCAGACGACTTTCTCCGCCTTTGGATAAATAATCGACATCTTTTTATTATTGCAACTTCATATGAGTTACAATATACAATACGTTTTAGTGTCACCGCGTAAGCAATCAAATGAGTGTCAGGTCATGTTGTCAAATCCAGGTTAAAAATGCCTGATTCACGTGTGCGTGGCACCATCAATGCAGGTTCATTTCGCAAAACAACACTGCAGAAATATTTGACAGACTTTACCATTATGAGCAAATCAAGATTGGCCAATGAACGCGTGGCCTTTTGAGAGCTGTACCGGGTAGTCGAAGATCCCTGCCTGATGGAAGGCTGTTTCCTTTCATATAGACTTTGCTATATATGGCTGATGAATCTGGAGTGTCTACCAGATAGACCACATCTGTGTTTTTTTGTGTCGCCTCGTGAAAATACTTTCCGGGAATTGATTTGGTATACAAGCATCACATCGTCGCACACATAGAGATTACTTTCACTTTTATCAAGATTATCAATGGAAGGAGCTGCATCGATTTTGCAGAAGACATCAACCTTGGACGATGATTTCTTTGCTGATGATTGAAGCGCTACCGTAAAATCCCTGAGTACATCATAAAACGGTTGATTATCAGCCGACGGTGCAATCACGTACAACCGATCCCATATTAACTATCTCAAAATCATATTTAGCAGCAGTCGAGTTTTACCTGATCCAGCTGGACCACTGATCAGCGCACGAACTGAGTTTGGAAACCTGTCACCGTGTTTGAGTGGTTAAGGCGCTGCTTGCGTAAAGTCAATGGCGATGAAAGAGGCATCGTTGACTTTAGAAAATTATCTTTTCAGTTCGTGATGCCTTGTTAAATGTCAACACAATTACGTGTATAACACAACCTTGACTTCATATTGTGTACGATGTCGCACGAAAACTGGTTCCACAAATCCAACTCGAGTTCAAACACGTAAAAACACAATCACAATCAAGGGAACTTGTGTTCGATGTAGAGTAAAAACACGTTCACATTCGGAGGAATATTCAGTTACATCTAGAAAAACCATGGACGCGCAGGGACCGGGTCTAAATAATGTCCTCGGTGTTGTCGCTGCTGCAGTAGGGTAACTAGTAGGAACATCGGGGAGCAAATATCCTGGTGAAAAGCATATACTTGGATGTAATTACTGTAGGCCTGGTAAACAGCTTGGTATACAACTTGATTCTAAGAACCTGACAACAATGCCTGGTGAAGTACCAATAAATCGTGTTGTTACCGACATGACCTTACTTATAAAACATCAAACGACATCCGTATATATCAACGTGCTGATATTGATCTTATTTATGATTAAAAAGCTATTGATCTTACAGTCGTATAATAAATGGCTAGAAGGATCGTCAAAGGAGGTATGAAGGCCAAACTTGATTTAGGTGATTCACAATGTTCACTCATTGGAGGTAAAATATACTGAACCAAGCAAGCATGGTTTCTGAGCGGACTTGATCCCAAATATATTATAGTCCTTATTGGGAAGCTGAAGCTGTTGTTGACAATTTTGAAAGCTGGACAAAGATCACACATGTGGCTGCTTGAACATCGTTGGTTACAGAAGCGTTGTGGAAACTTTGTCTACCTGCACCAAGAATCCACAATGAGTCCACCATCAATGAGCTTGCGGAATTCATATGTCGTGTCCGCAAAAAGCTTTCGAAGCACATCTTGTTCGTTATCGTGAACAAGGTCGACTCGAAAGCGCTTTCGCAAATTCTCCATCCTCTTGCAAAATATGGAATCATTTATGAGCTGAAAAAATTCATTATCAAGATCACTCGTGGTTTTTGTGCGCAAATCTATATATCTGGATATAAGGAGCCATCTAAGCTTGTTCGCGAAAACCAAGTACCCCAGGGACTTTACGTCGCGCATTCCCGATCGCAAATACAACTGCAGATTTCGTTCGTTGTTTTCGGCCATGAAATTTGGAACAAGCTTGGTGCATGAAATAAATTTACTTCCAGATTCCTTCAAAATTGCTTATAGGTAAGGGACACAAGAAACTGAAATCACTTCCGAATAATCGTTGTAGGTGTGGTGAAATTCTTCCGGGTGCACTAAATCAAGTTCAAAGAAGTATCCGTGATCGCGATTGTTGTTGTACTCGTGTACGTATTTGTGAATGTCGATCTGCTCGGATTCAGTCCACAGAAACCCATCACAGGCAACGGCTGCATCAGTGCCCACCCCTACAGGTTGACGTAACGTTGTATGATGTACCTCTTTGGGAAACCGGGGTCATTTTGGGTTGTCATATCGATGGCTTGCAATTGAAATTCCACCACGAAGTCGAAGTAGGTGCTCATGTCAATATCAGTGAACAATTCCTGTTTGATTTTTGTTTTTAATACGAGTGCATCCCATGCCATTCCCAGTGATAAATAGTAATGTGCTGGGTCTCGAAATGCTTTCGCCAGGGTATGTATATATGTATGTATATATATATATATATATATATATATATATATATATATATATATATATATATATATATATATATATATATATATATATATATATATATATATATATATATATCTCTTGTAAAGTTTTCTTAATCCACATAAAGTCAACGTAGTAGTATTTAAGGTTGATGATTCTCTCTCAAAAACCCCTTACCCCTCCAAAACGTTATACGTTAACATTTTTGTCAGCAGCCTTTTTTAGCTCAAAATGATGACTTTCATATTTCCGACAAAATATGTTTTGTCTAGGGTAGGGGGGTCTCTGAAATAGGAACAACTCAACTACCTATTACAGTCCTATACTTATTAGGCAAAATTTCATATTAAACAAATGAAATATTATATATAATGTCATTCTCAACCCGACATGTTGGATTTGATCTGACAAACAGATTTTGTAAGAGATTTAATTCCATCAAATCAGCCTCAGGTTATACTGGTATAAAACCTAAAATAATAAGCGATTGTATTAAAAAAGTTGGATATCATATATCACCAAAATATGGATCAGTATGGTTATTCGCGACTGAAAATGATGTGAGAATAGCGGGTTGGGCAGATGATGTGATAACATTTATTGACAATATGGTTGATATTTTATTTGATAACGATATTTCTAAAGCTACACAAAATTAAACATCTCCTTTTGCAACCCATATTTTATTATAATCTTTTTCATACCTGCTAACTCTCATTGGCAGAATATCTGTTAACATACTGTCAATAATACGGAACTCGCGTATTAAATCGTCCATATCATATTTTATACCACGCAAATAAGATCGTATTTGATGAAGTAATTTTTTATAGGTGATACTTGCTGTTTTACAAGCATTTTTTTAGTCGCAAGACGAGGTTCAATTTTTTTACACGCTGTTGCAAGAGAAACACCGACACCAGATATTATTAACAAAAACGGATTTAATGATGCTCCACTTGAAATTATACCAGAGCCAGTCATTAACAACGGTAAATATGATATCACTCGGAGTATTTTGGTATAATATTTGTAACATTTTTTTTATGCACCAAAGTTTTTTATGATAATATCTGTAATATTGCATTAGAGCGTCCACATCTTGTTTTGGAATGTTTTCTGAAATATGATTGAAATCAACTATATTTTTTTTTCATTATATAATATTTGTTTACATATTTTATATAGTAATGTCAGTCCCGGGGTTTGATTTATTATATTTAATTAAGCTCCAGCTACTTCAGCTATGAATTCTAGACACCAGTAGTAACGTCTCCGGGGCATTTCCGTTGATGTTAACGTGAACATTTCTTTGATGTCTTTGGCTAGCATCACCAGCACAGGATTATGATATACATTCGGTGATAATGGAGCGGCCGCAGTGATTTCCAAACCGTATATAGATAACCTGTATAACCCAGTTACTTCTGCGGTATGTTCGAGAGTTTTATTTTGCGGTGTCCATACTGATGTTCCTGATACTACTGTGTATACCACATTGATGATCTTCTTGTGTAGAATTTTAGTAAGTAACTCTGTTACTAGATTAGTTTTTTCAATAATACCAGGAATTCCGTTAATAATATCGTTTAGTTTTATGTTAATGTCAGCAAGTTTAATATCTACAACCGATAGACTTCCAAAAAATTCATTAATAGATTTGTTTATATTTCTACGAAAATTCAGGAACGTTTGTACGTGATTAGAAAAATTAGTATTTAGTGTAGTCATTCCATCGTTGATTGTTGTTATTGCTGTTACTTGATCGCTAGCGATCTTAATGTTGCTATCGTCGACGTATTTCTTTGTTGCAGAGCGTCAAAATCTGTTTCTGGTGTTCTGAGATTATTAATACCATTATTGTTCATGTTGAGGAATGCGCGCATTATACCACCACGCACTAACACATACTTAGATTCTTGATCGTCGACGTATTTTTTGTTGCTGCGTCTGATTCTGCAGCTGGGTCTCCAAGGTATGTAATTTTTTTTTTTGACATGATAATATTACCTGTAACTGTCCCACCTATTTTATCAAGTTTATTATCATCAACATACTTTAACTGCAAATAACTTACCGCTTGAGTTTGATTTAAGTTTGCTGGTGGATACCTGGTCTCTAAATTTAGAATTTTTTTCCTGACATATCTAAGTTACCGCTTAAAGTTCCACCAGATTTATCTAGTTTATTATTGTCAACTAATTTAGGTTGTGCATAACTAACGGCTTGTGTATTAACAACATTTATTGGTGGATAATCTGTTTCTAAACCTAGTACTCGTTGATTTGACATAAACAAGTTTCCCGTCATTGTGTCGCCGGAATTTTTTAGATAGCCTGATAAATCAACCTTGCCGTCTGTTGTACTTTCAGTTTTTGATGTTGAATCTCCTACTAATGTTCCAAATTTTGAATAAAAACTCATTATTTATTTATCGTTTGACAAAATTATATCACATAAAATTGTATAACAATAATGGCAAAATCATCGATATTAAATTTTGATACAGAACGTTTGGTGAAACATAAACATAACAATGAGCTTCCTGATTGTCATTATCTTATTGTTGGAAGAACTGGATCGGGAAAAACAAACTTACTTATGAATTTACTTCTCGGAGATAATTTTAACTACGATCGTGTTTATATTTACACGATTAATCCGCAACAGGATAAGTACGAGCTACTTAACAATTATAATGACAAACTTCGTGATGATCTTGAAGCTGGCGAAGATCTTTTTATTATCAAACAACCAGAAGAACTTGTTCCAGTTAATCAACTTGATTCATCCGAACACAAGATAGTTGTTTTTGATGATATTCCGCTAAACAATGAAGAAATGAATAAAATCAGATCATATTTTTCACTGTTGCGAAATAAGAAATGTAATTCTATTTATCTCGCTCAGGGTTTTTATAATGTTGATAGATTTATTAGGCGAAATACTGGTTGTTTTATATTATTTCCAGGACTTGACAATGTTGACGTTAGAAATATCGCGAACGAGCAATGTGGTGATGTAACAAAAGATAAATTTATTGAACTATATCATCAAGCAACAGCAAATAAATATGACTTTTTTTTGTTTGATAAATTAACAATGATACGAGTAAAATGTTTCGATGTTGTATTGAAAAATATCTACAGTAATTTTTATACAAAATAGTATATAATTAATGGAAAGACAAGCAAAGTATAGAAAACATATAGAAAATCTAAAAAAACTTGCGCAATCTCAGGCAAAATTTAAGCAGCAAGTACAGCAAGCACGACGTGGCCAAGTGGTTGCAGCAGAAACAACAGCCGCCGTTCTCAAACCAGTTACTGAGGCTTTACTTGGAAAACAACCTGAAAGTAAGCCATTATCAGAAGAACTTAAGCGACTACAAGAAAAAAGGTTTACTCGGACTAGTTAAAGAACAACAAGAAGCAGCTGTTGCTAGATCTGATGCGGAGAAAAAAAAATTAGCTGAGGAACTTACAGCGCATATGGATAATCCTGTTGCAAGACAAGCTGAAATAGATCAGCTAATAAATAATCCACTGGCACTTGAAAAAAAATTAGTTGAATTAACAACACAAGAAATTTAAAAAAAATTAAAGGATATTGAAAAGGAGCAAGAAAGAGTTGGCCAGTTAACGGTAAAGTTTATGGAAATTGAAGATCAAAAACGATGGTATATAAAACAAGCAAATAATGAGATAACAAATGATGAATATGATGAATTTCTAGAGAAAGAAAATATAAAAGATCTTGATAATATAAGTAAATGGAGTGATGAAGAATTTAACACATTAATTACTAAATTAACTGTAATAATGAACAACGGTGTTACTGCTAGAAATGAGTTAAACACAGTTACAGAAGGGATAAATATACTTCCACTTTATGATAAAATTAGATATGGTGTTATTGCTTTAGTGATTGGAAAAACAGCTCAAAACAGTAGAAAAAATCTTTTGGTAGGGGTGGAATTTTAAAAGAAAGTTTGAATTATTCGATAAAAATCGTGTAGAAAAATATAAAGAAAAAAAAAGGAACTGGTGTTAGAATATTTTCATCAGTTACTGAAATGATAGGCAGATTAATGCTATTGATATCATCAAAAGAAGCTGGAAATGTTGGTGCTGAAATTGACAATGAAATTATTGATATACTTGATAATTTGAGATCAGAAAATGTATTAACATCTGACGAATACGGAACTTTACATCACGATTTGATGTCAAATCAAGGCGACTTAATCGCGGCGATTTAATTTTATAAATTTGTGTGACAATTTTATATAAAAAATGTCAGCAACATTATTACTAGACTCTAGCCAATCTGATAAAGATAGCGCAAATTTTTCAGTAAAGTATACTCCACCAATAGAACTAGATCGTGAAAAACAATATGAAATTGGACTTATTTCCTGCACTTGTTGGAATTCTATGCCTAATGTAAAAACTGGAGTAAATGACGAATTTATGTTTACTTATAATATACTCGATGCATTTCCAACTTGGAAAAGATTAAAAATTCCACAAGGAACTTATAATATTACAGATCTAAATAAAACAATAAAAGAACTTATAACAAAAAAATGGAGGTAACGCTGATAATTTTGAGCTTACACCAAATTATAATACGTTACGCGCTAGAATAACATTAAAAGATATGTATTTTGATATTTGGATGAAAACAAGTATCGCCCCACTGATAGGATTTGAATATGATAGATATGATAATAAACCTATTACATATGACGGTATATATCCAGTAAATATAACTGATGTCAACACAATATTGGTAAATTGCTCTATCGCATCTGGTTCTTATTCAACTAAAGGCAGCAAAGGACAAACGATATACAGTTTTTCACCGGACGTTCCACCAGGTTTTTTGATGCAAATTATTCCGCGCCATATTATTTATTATCCGCTAAATGTTGAAAATCAAATAACAGAAGTAAATATGCAGTTGACAGATCAGTCTGGAAGACAGTTAGATTTTAATAATGAAGTTGTTACTTATTATTTACACTTGCGCGAGCAATAGTAAACATATTTTCTGAAAGATTTGACAACAAAATTATACAACCTCAGATATAATGAAACAGAAAAAAGTTTATAGAAGAAAAATAGTAGGAGGATTTTTAGGAAATATATTTGCTAAAATTATAAAAAATATTCCAGGAATAGCTCATAAAGTTGCACCAATTGCACTTGACGTATCAAAAGCTTTTGCAACTGGAGCTGCATCTGCTGCTGAAACTGCCGTGGGGCAAAAAATAACTGATAAAATAAAAGGCACACCTAAGGCGCATGCCGCACCTACGATAAAACAAGTTATTTCAGAAATCGCACCAACAAAAGAAACCCAACGCGCAATGATAACAACAACAAAAAAACTTTTATCGCCACGAGGAGAACAAATTATACAAAAATTAATATCTAAAGTAACAGCGCCGCAATAACTTCGCTATCATTGATGACAAAATTTTGTATAACCTAATAAATAAAAAAATGTCTGTAAAAAATTATCTCGATTTAGCAGAAATTTATGACACAGACGACACAGTAACAGAATTCGAATATGTTGAATATCTTGATGAAAATTCTAACGAACCTAATAAGGCTGGCCAAAGAACATTTAATACTCGAGACGAGGACGTATTTCTACTGCCTCATAAAGCAATGTTGGAAGTTCATGGCCAGATTATGACAGTGGCTGTTCCACCTGCCGCAATTGCAGCTGGAACAGAAGTAGCACTTATAAATGACGGTTAGTGTTTATTTAAAAGTGCTAAATATCAGCTGACCAATCAAACTGTCGAAGATATTTCGAATCACTTACAAGTTGCAAGTACAATCTTAAATATTATTTCATTTTCCGACGATTACTCCAGATCAACTGCAACTAATATGGTGTGGTTTAAAGATACTAGAATTGCTACAGCGTTGATCTGAAGAATTTATTCAAAGAGGTGTTTTGATACACGGAGCTGATGCTGCTACAGATTTTCCAATTGTAAGAAGTTTTCTTATTGCTAATGCAGCCGCACCAGCCGCAAACGCTAACGCAGACGCTACAAGAGTCTCACTTACTGCTGCTTGTAATAATCTTGGTATAACCGCACCAGATGCAGCTGCAGACGGCGTTGCAATGTTAGATTTAGTTATTAACACAATTGAATTTCGACATAGACTTTACAATGAGGGTTATGCTAAGAGAAAGACACTTGCAGCAGGATCACGTCAAATTACAATGATGCTGCCACTAAGTACAATATTTGGCTTTTGCAGAGACTATAATAAAGTATTTCGTGGAGTTAAACATACTCTTATTTTAGATCGATCAGAACAAAACGACTGCCTGTTTAGGTCAGGTGGGGCTGATGTACAATTTGTCATAAACAAACTTGCACTATGGATGCCAAGAATAACTCCGTCTATCACTAAAATGGCGGAATTAAATAATATGCTGGAAAAACACACAAACAAAATTTATTTTCAGCAACATAAAATATATCAAACAGCGGTTCCGAATACCACCGACTGCACATGGCGAGTTTGTTTTAAATTTAAGTGCTGCACAAATAACTGCAATGGCAAAACATGGCGGTTTCTTTGGTCCGGCACTATCTGTAATAGCTAAAACATTACTACCTAAAATTTTGCCAGTGTTAGGTACATTAGGATTAGCGGAAGCGTCTGGAGCAGTATCTGGCGCAACGGAAAAGGCAGTTAAAGGTAGTGGTATAAAGAAAATTTTCGTATGAATATCGATGGTAACAATTTTTTAGTTTAATGTTTCGTATGAATATCGATGGTAACAATTTTATGTGATTGATAAATATAATGCCTAAAAGAAAGACAACGACGAAAAGAAAGACAACGACGAAAAATAAAGACACGACAGCGAAAAGGGGGATTTATTCCAATAGTCCCGTTACTAGCGGGATTGGCGGGAAGTCTATTGCCAAATCTGTTAGGAGTAGGACGAGGACTAATATTGCCAGGAACAAGGAGATAAAATCTGCGTTAAGTAATTTTGATATACTTGATAAACTAAAAAAAGTAAAAAAATTCCACGGAGTTTATTCTAAAGATGAACTTACAGCGATTCCACCACAAGCGACAGCGTGTGTTATAAATATACAAGATTTTAATGACGGATCTGGCACACATTGGGTAGCTGTCTATGATAACAATTATTTTGACTCGTTCGGAATTCCACCAAGTGATGCAGTAAAAATGAGCAGAGTACAAGATACGAAGATAATAAATTATTCGTCTAATCAAATTCAACCAGTTGGAACTTCCGCTGGTGGATATTATTGCGTAATGTTCATCAAACTGATGACCAAAAATCCAGATTTTTTAAAGTTTATTTTACAATTTGACAAACAACCTTCTCACTCTAATGATGAGATTGCATTTAATTTTTGTAAAGCTACCTAAAGCTTGCAATTAATTTTATCTAAATTACAAATATAACTGTCAACTTATTGTCTTAAGTGTAAAACTAAAACAGAAAATAAAGACGAAAAAACAGAAAAAACAAAAAATAATAGAATAATGCTGAAAAGTATTTGTGCAATCTGTGGGAGAAAAAAAAGTATGTTTTTGCCAAAAACAAGCGGAGCTGGTTATCCTCCTGACGTTGTCAGGGAGATTATTTTAGTAGACGACTAAATAAAGGATGACATGTCAATGCGATTGCGATAGAGATATATGCCTCGAGCAAAATAAAATTGTTACATATTGTCAGAAATGCAACAACAAAGAAATAATTGGAACAGGTATAGATATTCATAAATTAATTGGCAAACTGCCGAGACCAAAAGGCGGTTGGACATTGCCAGGACATAAATACACTGGACCTTATAATCCTCTTGATAAACAACTTGACGAAAACGATAATCCGCTGCCAGGACAAGAACCTTTCAATCAAGTTGATGCAATAGCAATGCGCCATGATATCTGCTATAGAGATATTGAACTTCCAGACAGCGATCAAAATAAACACAGCTGCGATAAAGTAATGTTAGACGAACTTCGTGAAATGAAACCTGTAAATATCAGAGAACGTGTTGACCGAAGGCTGGTCCAGGGTTTTATTGGAGCAAAATATAAATTAGGTCTCGGTAGAGACTTACTCGGAGAGTCTAGTCTCGGTAAAAAAGAATTATATGATGATCTTGCCGTGGAGCTACACAGACCTAAAAAAAAAAGTTTCCGCGACGTAAAGTTGTCGCAAATGCCGTTGATGATATCTGGGCGATAGATTTAGTTGATATGTCAAATCTAGCTCAGTTTAACGTTGGTGCCGATGGCGCTCCAAAGAGATATCTTTTTAATGTTGTAGATGTTTTTAGCAAATACGCGTTTAGTATACCCGTTTCGGATAAAACAGGGACATCGATGACTGATGCGCTAAAACAAATTATTGTTAACACAGAAAGAAAACCAAACAGAATCTGGACTGATCATGGAGCAGAGTTTTTTAATAAAAAATTCGAGCAGTTTTTGGAGCAAAAAAACATTAAAAAATATGTTACTGGAAATGAGGGGAAAAGCGTTATCGTTGAGCGATTTAATCGCACGCTCAACGAAAAAATTAATAAGTATTTGACAGCTAAAAATACGAATAAATATATTGACAATTTACAGAAAATTGTTGACGAATATAATAACAGAAAACACCGAACGATTAAAATGTCGCCAAAGGACGCGATTTCAAATCCAATATTAGCAAATGAAAATATGTACCGACGACACAAATTTAAAGTTGGCGATAAAGTTAGAATTTCTTTGACGAAAAAAACATTTGAAAAAGGTTATACTCATAACTGGATCGAAGAAGTATATGTTGTTGATAAAGTACTTTTAACAATACCAGTTACATACTCGTTGAAAGATTTATTAGGTGAGCCTATAACTGGCAGTTTTTATGAGCAAGAACTTAGAAAACAGAACAAGATGTATTTGTTATTGAAAAAGTTATTAAAAAGCGTGGCAACAAAGTTTAGTCAAATGGCGTGGATATAGCAATAAATTTAATAGTTGGGTACCAACTAAGTCGATTTTATCGACTGCGATATCATCGACTGTGATCGAATAATATTATTATAAATTTCCTCATATTTTATTAATACTGACTTACATTTTACTGGTTTGCATAAAGAAATTAAATGTAATTTTCTCGCATCATCAACTGGCATTAAATTAAATAATTTAACAAAAATAAAATCGTATTTTATATTTCTTTGTTGTCCAGGTATTTTTACTTTTAAAAAAGGCTTTATAAGTTGCCAAAATATTTGATGCTCGGCAACAGTAAAATTAAATTTTAATATTTTTTTAGCAATATGGTACTTAACATCATATCGCCCAGTTGTTGGTCTGCTTAAATTTTTTTTACTAACAACAACATCAGCTTCGTCGTCGTCATAGTTATACAAAATATCTTTTTCAGTATAACCAGCAAATCTATCATTGGTAATATTTTCTAATGTAACGTTTGAAACTGAAACAAAGTCTCCCGAATATAGCTCAGCCAGTCTCTCAATTAAGTTCATTATTATAATAATCTTTTATCTAATTAATAAATAATAAGATGTTCGGAGAAATAAAATATCATCAGCGAGTTAATATACTAAATAACAAAGAACTAGCTGAGGCAATTCGAGCTTGTTTGTTGGGACATAATTTTTATTTTGTTGATGTTATGATAACATTGGGTGATTCTGACAAATTTTTATTAACAGCAGTGGACAAAATGAAACTCGATACGAATAAAATAATGACATTACGATTTAATCGTGACGATGTCATGGAATTTAGTCATAATTGTCTTTCTCGGAATGATATAGAAAATATTATTAGTTATCGTATCTAAAGATAAATCTATCAAATGTCAACATCGACGTTGCTGATTTTGTTGCATTATCAGCTACTCCTTTTATTACACGTGAATCAATTTTATGATATTTTCCAGAAGATGTTATTGATCTAAATTTAATTTCTTTTCCAGTTTCGAGATTTATTGAGATAATTGATTTTGGATTTTTAAAATTATTACCACCAGCATCTCCTCTTCTACTATTTTCTTTTGATGTTACCAGATCTAAATTTTCTAAACGATTATCGGTCTTAATTTTATTTATATGGTCGATAACTAAACTATTAGGTATTAGTCCGTTAAAAGTTTCAAACACAAACCTATGCGACTTATAATTAACTTGGTTAGTTTTTATACTACGTACCATTACTTGTAAATATCCATCTCTATCCAAATTTCCAATAACTTTTTTTGTTCTTATATGTCTAATAATTCCTCGATCATTTGCTTCATATAGATCAAATCCTGGGTGAGGTTGAAATTCATTTTCTAATCCTAAATTTTCAATATTATCATCAGCAACTGCGCCGTTTGCTCTGTATACTCGTTGTACTTCTGGAATATCACCGCAAAACAAAGTATAAATAAAATCTTTTCTAAACATTTCAATTCTTTCTGCATTATCGCCTTTTGCTGAAATTAACATGCCAGCTGGTGTTGGTATGCCAATAGATTTTTTAGATGCTATGTTGATAACAGAACCAAGTGCATTTGCAGCATATAGGTTGTACCTTGGGTGAACATGATAAGTTTCTTGCTCTTCCGCTGTCAGTGGCAGATATCTCAAAATTTCTGTCATTATACTATAAGGATTTCTATATCTCTAATTTAAAAAAAATTCAATTACATATAAAATATTACTATATATATAATGTTAAAATTGCGAGATATTGCTAAAAAGAGCATTATCAAATCAGAAAAAATTGCTTCAGCATTTTCAGGTTATGACAATAGTTACAAACTTGATGATCAAAATGTTTTAGCAAAGTTTAGCTCTACAAATTTATTTCATCTTTTACAACCTGTTATAGCTCGAGAACTTGCGGCTCATAAAAGTATCAAACATATAGTCCAATATCATATGATTTTATCAAAGTTACACGCAGTCGAGGATGTACTTGATATAATTTTTGAAACAAAAAGTTTTGACAGCGAAATTTCGGAACCATATTTAACAGCAAAATCGAGAAAAATATTAACTGGAACAAACATTGCCATGGTCGCCGATGAAATACATCAAGAAATAAACAAAAAAATTAGAAGAATTTACTTCATCAGGATCAGGTTGGAAATTTGAAATGATAAAAGAAGTTTTATTTCACACAGCAAAATATAACCTACTTCGCGGCAGCGGCGCTAATGGCGCTGGCTACGTCGATCTCCCTCAAAAAATTAAAAACAAAAGATGCTGTATAAATGTCAAAAACAATGACGACAAATGTTTTCAGTGGTCTATTCTTTCTGCGATGTTTCCAAAAGAACAAACTGCTGATCGCGTTAACAAGTATTTTCCACACGAGGACGAACTAAATTATTCAGGAATAACTTTTCCAGTAGCAGAAAATCATATACCAAAGTTTGAAAAACAAAACAATATCTCAGTAAATGTTTTCGGACTAGATGAGAAAGAAAAAAGTTTACCCGAGATATATCTCAGATAATGCTTCACAGTTGACAATAAATTTATTATTTTACCAGGGACATTACTGTTGGATAAAAAACTTTAATGGCCTAGTTGGCGGACAGTATAGTAAAAATAAAAATAAAAAATATTTCTGATATAGATGTTTGCACGGTTTTTCTAGCGATGAAAGACTGCAAGAGCATCTCAAATACTGCGTTAATATTCAAAAAATAACTATGCCTAGCGAAAAAGAAAAAATATTCAAATTTAAAAATTATAATCATAAACTAAATATTCCTTTTGTTATTTACGCTGATTTCGAGTGTCTACTCGTTCCTGTGGTTGGAGCTGAAAATAATCCGAATAAATCCAGTACTAGAAAAATACAACAGCATATTCCTTTCGGAGTAGCTTATAAAGTAGTTTGTTGCGCCAGAGATAAATTTTCATCTCCGATAAAGTTATATAGAGGTGAAAATCCAGCCGTGTGGTTACTAAAAATTTAATAGACGAAGTTAATAAAATTTCTAACAGATTACTTAAAACAGCTCCGATGAGAATAACGTCTAAACAACAACTTGATTTTGATGATGCAGTTAATTGTCATATTTGTGAAAAGTTACTGGACGATTCCAAGGTGCGAGATCATTGTCATTTGACCGGCCGATATCGTGGAGCAGCTCATAACAGTTGCAATTTAAAATTTCATGCTCCAGATTTTATTCCTGTAGTTTTACATAACGTTCGTGGCTATGACAGTCATATCATTGTAGAAGCTTTTGGTGATGAAAATATTAAAGCTAAACTAAAATTAAATAACGTAATAAAATGTATTCCAAATAATTTTGAAAAGTATATGTCGGTGAGCCTCGGCAAATTACGCTTTATTGACAGTCTGCAATCTATGGCAGCATCATTAGATGAGCTTGTAAAAGGTTGCAGCAATTTCGCTAACCTAAAAGGTTGCTTCGGTGAAAACTATATCGATCTGACAAAAAAAGGTATCTTTCCTTACGAGTATCTCGACGATTGGAGCAGATTTAATGAAAATTCTCTACCTAGCAAAGATAAATTTTACTCGCAGCTCAAAAATGAAAGTATCACAGATGAAGAATATAAATATGCACAAGATATTTGGAATAAATTTAGTTGTAAAACATTTGGTGATTATCATGATCTATATTTGAAAACAGATGTATTATTGCTAGCAGATGTTTTTGAGAGTTTTCGTCAGGTTAGTCATACAAATTATGGATTAGACCCCTGTTGGTATTGTTCTGCTCCCTGGTTGTCTTGGGATGCTCTACTAAAAACGAGCAAGATAGAACTAGATCTTTAAACAGATGTCAATATGTTTAACTTTATTGAAAAAGGTATCAGAGGCGGAATTAGCGTTATAATAAAAAAATATGCAGCAGCTAATAACAAGTACTTAAAAAATTATGATAAAAATCTCCAGTCGAGTTACATTATTTATCTAAATCAAAATAATTTGTATGGTTATGCAATGTCAGAGCCAATGCCGTTTAGTGGGTTTCATTGGATAACTCCAGATCAATTTCTTAAAGAAACTGAAAAAGATTTACCTAGAAAAATTGATATAGATTTTTCAGATATCTCATATTTTGTTGAAGTTGATCTAGATTATCCTAGTTCGCTACATGATCTATATAACGATTATCCGTTTTGTGCAGAGTCAATGATGATTAATTATAGTTTATTATCGCCTGAACAACGAGCAACGACGACATCAAAAAATTCGATTGTTAATAAGTTAGTTCCAAATTTGTTAGATAAAAGAAATTACGTTATGCATTACAAAAATTTAAAACAAGCAGTAGATGCTGGACTAATTCTGAGAAAGGTCCACCGCGTGCTAAAGTTTAATCAGTCGAAGTGGATGGCAAATTATATTGACTTAAATACGAAACGTCGTGCCGTGGCTAAAACAGAATTTGAGAAAAACTTTTTCAAGCTGATGAACAACTCAGTGTTCGGCAAGACGATGGAGAATATTCGGAAGAGGGTCTCTATAGAAATTGTCAATGATATTAGTCGCAGAAATAAATTAGTTAATGATGATGGTTTTGTTAGTATGAAAATATTTAATGAAAATCTTGCTGCAATACAACGACGAAAGACAAATTTAAAGTTAAATAAACCAATTTATGTTGGTGCAGCTGTACTTGATATATCAAAGTGGCTGATGTATGATTTTCACTACAATTTTGCCAAAAAGCAATGGCCAGATTCGGAGTTGCTATTTACTGATACGAACTCGCTAGTTTATAATATAAAATGTGAAGATGTTTATATGGATATTTACAATAATAAAAATCTATTTGATTTATCAGATTATCCAGCATATAGTGGATTTCAAGATAATTCGAATAAGAAAGTTATTGGAAAAATGAAAGATGAATTTATGTTTGTGCCGGTGAGAGAGTTTGTTGGATTAAGAAGCAAAATGTATGCTGTTATATTAGATGATAATAAACTGACAAAGAAAGCTAAAGGTATTCCTAGAGGATATGTGAAAAAGATGATGAATTTTGACGACTTTAAAGCAGCGCTAAACAATAGCGTCAGTTTTATCAAAACTAATGTCATAAGAACAAATCATCATAAGCTTGAAACGAATACAATTATAAAACGTGGACTAAGCAATTTCGATGATAAAAGGTATTGCAGAGACGGAATTAACGCACTAGCGCTTGGACATTATACAATTAATTTTGTCTAAACATTAGAAATAATGTTTGAAAATCTAACATTAGCAGATGGAGTTAATAGCAAAATAAAAAAAAATAATGGTCAATAACCAACAATTATCATCTGAATTTAACGATGAAATTTCAGGTATTTGGTTTAGTAAACTTGACAGAATCAAACTCTCCCTTATCAAATCAGATGATAGCAAATATTTTAGTTATCTCGAAAGTTTACGAGACGAGCTTGCATTGAAATATGACAATTTACATAATCCAATCAGTCAAAATCAGTATACCAAAATTAGTATCGACTTGGACAGGTCAAAGGTTTTTGCAAAAGGTAGTAAGTATCTTCTCAGCAAGATAGCGATGAAAGAATTATTCGAATCTCGTCGTAAAGTATCTGGTAGAATTAAATTTTATCTATATAATCATGATAGCACGCTTTACCTAATATCAAACGTTAAGACATTATGTGTTGGCTAAGAAATATAACTTTTTAAAAAAGGAAGATAATACTGTTCCAGCTTAGTTTAAAATCTTTTTGTAAGTTATCTAACATAGCATATGTGATTTAGATTTTACACTGTAAAAATTTGGTTTATTTTTTGGCTATAAAACTTATAATCAGTGAGTTTTAGACTTTTTATCTCAAATTTTTGCTTAATTCACTGCATTTTAATCAAGCGAGACAAATCCGTTAAGCATAGGTATTAGTTGATCAAGCGAGACAACTCCATTAAGCATAGGTATTAGGTGATCAAGCTAGACAACTCCTTTAAGCATAGCTTAGTAACAAGCAGTTGTACGCTATGTTATGTGAACTTACATAAGACTAACGTTGGTTTTTTTATTAAAAGGCATTTCAAACTCTCTAAAATGCACTTAACTCCAGAAGAGGACTTGCACACAAACAGACAGGCATAAACCCAAGTTCTATCAAGGAAATATCACAAAATTCAACAAACTGTAATTTTGACTATAAATATTCTAACTAACGTACAAACAAGACATGTATTCTTAGCTTCAAGTTATTTTTAGACAGCATACAGCATGTGAAGTCATAAAACTTATTGATTTTTCTTACTGTCTCCTAGCGACGGCTGATGAAACACAGACTTTTAACTGGTAGAAATGCTAGTTTTATACACACTGTGTAGACCTCTCCAATGTATTTGGAAATTGAAATATTTTACAATAAATGTTATTTTATTCAGAAATCCACACTATAGTTTATAATAATTATGATTTTTTTAATTCTGTATACTGTAAGTGCCTGCGCAGTATTAGGTAACTATGTAATAATTTTTTTTAACATATATACATAATGAAGTCCGGTGGCTCATTGCTAACGCGCTGGACTCTCGTGCTCAAGGTCCGTGGTTCGAATCTCGTGAACGGCATATGTCTGCGAGGGCGATATTATGCCAAAATTTGTTATTTATTGGGCGTAGCCAGCCCGTCTACTGCTTCAATAGAAAATTTGTACACTTCTCCCACCATGTCACTTGGTGGGTTCAATTTTGCACTCCCTGGGTGATGGGGGGAGTGTGCAAAAATTTCTATTGAACGTAGAGAAGGCACGTAGTATTGTCCTAAGATAAGTTTATCTGTAACTGTGTTGTCCTAGAGTTAACGTTCTTAGAATTAAGTTTATATGTAACTGTGCCGTCCACAATAAAACCTTGTATATAATTGCTGTAAATATGCTTGCTGTAAATACGCTACTGTAATTAAGATTCTGTGTTTTGTGCTGTCCTTAATTAAGATATAATCATATGTATATAATCATATGTATATAATCATAATAATGTGTATATAATCATAATCATAATCATATGTATATAATCATAATCATATGTATATAATCATGTATATATAACCATAATCATATGTATATAATCATATGTATATAATCATAATAATATGTATATAATAATATGTATATAATCATCTTCATATGTATATAATCATGTGTATATAATCATCTTCATATGTATATAATCATCTTGAAACAGTCCTTAGGGACTATTATTTTTATATTAAACAAACATTTATAGCTTTAGAAATGTCGTCATCAAATAAAATATCAACCATATTGTCAATAAATGTTATCACATCATCTGCCCAACCCGCTATTCTCACATCATTTTCAGTCGCGAATAACCATACTGATTCATATTTTGGTGATATATGATATCCAACTTTTTTTAATACAATCGCTTATTATTTTAGGTTTTATACCAGTATAACCTGAGGCTGATTTGATGGAATTAAATCTCTTACAAAATCTGTTTGTCAGATCAAATCCAACATGTCGGGTTGAGAATGACATTATATATAATATTTCATTTGTTTAATATGAAATTTTGTCTAATAAGTATAGGATTGTAATAGGTAGTTGAGTTGTTCCTATCTCAGAGACCCCCCTACCCTAGACAAAACATATTTTGTCGGAAATATGAAAGTCATCATTTTGAGCTAAAAAAGGCTGCTGACAAAAATGTTAACGTATAACGTTTTGGAGGGGTAAGGGGTTTTTGAGAGAGAATCATCAACCTTAAATACTACTAACGTTATCATACATTACTTGACAATTTATACAATACAAAACATCTCATATTTGTGCCTTGTAAGGTTAATAATTTCCTTACTTTACTTCTTTGCACATACATATATTATTACATATGTTATATTTACTTTGGGGCTGTTACCCAGGATTGGAGAGAAGATTTTAGAGGTATGTCTCCATACATGGAGAAATATGGTAATTTGGAATTTATTTCCAAACAGGATAAATTTATAGTTGATCTGATATTACTATGGGTGGTTTTAATCCAACTTCAGTGATACCTGATGCATTGCCATAGCCATGGTTTAGGGTTTTGTTTCTTTTATTACAACCGCTTAAATCGGTGTTTCAGTGTTTAAAAGCAGCCCTCAATTGTCGCTGCAGACGTATTTATATACAAATACGGTAGCTAATGGAAACTCATTCAACCACTGAAAATGCGTAACGCATCCCGCCTCGTGACGTAATTTCAATACCTCCACACCGGAGAGTGTGGTCCTGAAATGACATCGCAAGTCGGAATGCAGTTGAGTTTACAAGAATTAGGCACGTTAATCAAAGAATCATGAAAGAGATACATTGATATTTAAGAAAGTATCCATCAAGGTAACTAAATATAGCAATATCAAGGCATGGCATGTTTAATGTTTCAAAACGTACCTCAAGCGTGGCAAGCTTCCATAGCGTGACAGCCTTCGGTTACGTGACGGAATCATCGTTCTTGTCTCCATTACGACACCTCGCGAGGGAAGGATGTATTTGCGTGACTTTATTAGGAAATGAGGACATACGACTAAAAATTCGTTACAATATATATATATATATATATATATATATATATATATATATATATATATATATATATATATATATATATATATATAATGATAGTTACGAATGTTTTTGTTGAAATCAAACGCAGACCAGTCTTTGTGTGTATGTTCACAATCGTTTTATGAATTATTTTCGCAAGACACTGACGAATAAAATGTCTCAGTCAGTGGCAACTGAGTTTCAGCAAACATGTTCCGTTCGCTCATGAACTCGTAGGGATACACCTGTTTTATAATTAACAAGTCAGTATTTATGGTATAATAACAAATTGTGATTTTGACGCTTTCTGCCGCTAGCATCTTAACTAACTTGTCTAGTTATGAATTCAGAAACTGATACGAATCGACCAGCTGCAGTTATCCGATACTAAAAGTCATGGATTTTTCCATGTTGTTTAAAATCACACGTAGTGGTGCCTTGACGCTGATACAATTGCTTGCATTATTAAATGTACATCATACCCGCTGAGGTCATGACACACCACATAAATTTTTGTTTCACTTGGTTTAATTCGTTACTGTACATTGCATGTGCTGTGTGCAGTTCCTCTATACCCACCCTTTATGTGACAGTTATCATGAACCTTGAAATTCATGGGCTATAATTAATATCAACAATGGCAATAATCATGCCGGAGGGCGAAGAGAATTGTTGTCGAATCCATTTTGCTGTAACCTCGAGTGAGTTAAGAAACATTTCAACCGAACTCTTACCACGATACAACATTGGTGGCTACGTTTGCCCGTCACATCGGTAAACAATTCAGCAAACTCCGCACGGGACTTGTTGAGCAAATTGTGTTGTATTTGTTGTATTTATTTAGTCGTTCACGTGGATGTTAAAACATTCAAAGGCAGCATAGATGATAAAGATTACGTTTGGTTTTGGTTGCACCGCTAGAAACTTCAGAATTTGTTTTACTAGGGTCTAGCATAATCGACGCTGTAGCTTTACACTAAGTGCACCACAGTAAAAGTCATGGTCAATAAGCAGATGTGTGCAAAATACATGCATGGCAACGTCTGCATGAAAATGTTTTACCTTCGTACTTGCTGTGTCGGTTCAACAACCAGGAAGGATTCTTTATCCAAACATAATGGGATAGCGAATCTTGTGCCAATCATATTGCTCAGCAACAGCATATCAGTCTGGGTCAGCTGCTTTACATATATGGGGATTGTGCAAGCGAATAAAAACCTTTATCCCAATTAAATATGTTCACAGAGAGAACCGGGCTAAGTGTTTATGACAGGTAACCTTGATTGACAACATGGTGTTCAATAAAACTTCCTGGCATATTTCAAGTCATCGTGGACCATTAGCAGGGTATAATAAATTTAGCCGTATTAAAGGGACGAATTTATGGGGAGGGACATGGATACCTGAAGCGTGTCTGAGTCTATGAACCAGCCGTGATGATAATTTTGCAAAGAACTACGAAGCGGTAGCACCCATGATAACCCTCTTTCGGTTATAACCCCAACTGCCCTTCTCATGGCCACCCAGATCTGTAGACAAGAGGGATACTACTCAAAGTCCCTGACAATAACATATATGTTGTATGTTTTGCTTGTCTATGACTATGCCTCTGTTCACAACAACTAAAACTTAAAGAAAAGCTTCTTATGTTTGTGGGTCCAGTGTGTCAATAAACACCCGGGGTATTGTTTGCGTGTGCAATTTGTGTATGTCATTCTCCCTTCTTTTACATCCTACCCTATTCGTTGGTTAGTACGTGTAATGGTTTTTAGTCAATACACACCGCGTTTTGGATATTATATTGAGGGGTATTGGATTGTAATCAAAACGTATGGTGTTGAATAATACTCGTTACCATTCCTGTATGGATCCACACATTTTTCAGCATAAAACTAGTTATTACATGAAGTCACAAAGTGGGTATTGGATAGTATCTAAAACAATTTAACATTATCATTCCAGTAGAGGGTACCCTCAATGTAAACCTATGGCGTAATGTTTATTCATCTTGGGGGCTAAAGGGGCCCATGAATGGGGTCAACCACTTCTCACAATAAATACAATATTGACCAATTTAGGTTCACAACTAACAATGTAACCATTTACCTTCAATGATAAATCCCCGTAGGGGGTCCAAAGTGCTCTATATAGCTACTCATATTGCTGTCTTGGAAGTGAAGACAGTTGAGAAAGTTGCGAAAAGACAAATGAGCAAACATACAAGTCAGAAAAGAAAAGGACGATAAAATCAAGAAAATATGAAAAAGAAAGAAAATTTAAAGCTACTTGTTTCCAAGTCTTAGTATGTCCGTGATAAATGAGGACAAACAAAAGTGCAACGTATATAGACTAAGTAGATGCATGTACATGAAATGATTTTTCACGTAAATGTGTTGCACATTACGCAGGAGCGATATTCTCTATCCATCTGTGCCATACGTTTTGCGGTAAGTTTTCTTCTGGATCGTGACTGTACGAATGGCGGGTTTACAGTCTAATAATGCATTAACATTCTTTATTTGTCTTAATCTCTGTAAAATCAGGGACTCCTACATACATATATGTAAGCTCCAAAGACTATAGCTTTAGAACAATACTTTTTGTGTCCCTGTGTGTGTGTGTGTGTGTGTATGTGTATGGACACGTCCAATCTTCCAGCTATGACAATCTAGCAGGTTTATGAGGTGAACTCCTATCCATGTTCTGCCCCCAGCCTTTGTTTTAAAGTTCAAAGATCTTTATATCTCTTGCAGTACTAACATTAATCACTGTAAACAAACATATTCGCTTTTTGCTTAAAATATAATACATTAACATTTAATTGAGGCTGATAAAATAAAACACAACTTAAAGAAATAACAGAAGGCACAATGAAGACCTGACAAACATACCAATTAATTTCAAAGATATGCACCATCCTCCTTGTGATAAGAGGTTTTGAAACGTTTGAGGACCGACACTAGTGAAAGAAATCTATCACAGTATTATTTCAGGTTGAAAATGAAGTGCATCTTCTTCGTCCTCCTTATTTCCTGCTCTACTCATGTCTTCTCTAAACTGGAACTGATAAACAACGGATACGAGGGTCTGTACGTTGTAATCGGACCTGAAGTTAAGGAGAATTACAGCTTAATCAGCAAAATTAAGGTAATATGGAATTAATATATACATTGAATTCTGCTTTAATGGTTAAATCTATTAAGCAATCATCTGATTTAAACAAACACCATTTCGAAGCATATTCAAAAATATTTAGAAAAATGAACGTTTATCAGGCAGCCACTATGCCTTCAGAGGACTCTTTTCTCTCTTCCTAATGGTGTCGATTTAAGACAAAGTCCATTGTGCACTTGATCATTCTAATAAGGATATGTTTGATTTGTACACTGGACCAGTCTAATAAGGACATGTCTGATTGTACACTGGACCAGCCTAAAAAAGGATAGGTTTGATTGATTACTGGCCTAGTCTGTAAAGAACAGTCAAGAACCGGACAATATTTTCTTTTTTAATTTTTATTCTTTTGTTTCATTTATTTGTTTATAATATTTTGTTTTGTCATCTGGTGTCTGTCTATTTGTTGATCGTGCCTTTTATGTCCATTCAGTAACTCTACAACTTTTCTCTTGTATAGGGATTCATCGACGAGAACAAATGTACTTTCTTTTTTAAAAATAAACAGGAATGGATGCAGTGCTGGATTTAGACATAGCGAGGCCCTAAGCTATGGGAAGCTGTAGAGGCCCTATTTGGTATAAAATACATTTGTGAGGCCCCTTCAGACTGTGAGTTCAGACTGTGAGACCCTAAGCTGTAGCTTGTTTAGCTTATGCCTAAATCCGGCACTGAATGGATTCATCGTTAAGGGTACAAGTTTATTAATGTTTAACAACTAAAATTAGTTACATGAAACATGTGGGCAACAAGTAAACAAGATATCACATTTGGAAAAGTTCACAGTTATTGCTTATTCTAAAGATGTAAAACCCAAGGAAAATTTAGTTCTTCATTTTTTAATTTTATTTTATTTTTAAAGACCGAAGATTCTTTAATTTTACATTCTCACGTCCAATAAATTCTTAATTTACAATAGAAAATCTTATTTTCTTGTACTTATGTAACTGATCCGTGGCTTTGATCATACAGAAATTAATACTTAAATTAATGAATTCGTTTCTGTTGAATCTCCGTCTAGAAAATGTCTCTTCCTGACAGCTAAATATGGTATTCACCTAAAGTAAATTAAAAGGAATGTGGGGATAAATGAATATCAAAATAAATTTTAAGAATGCTTTATTCAGATCCGTTGACTTACATTATGGGTTTCTAATGAATTCGTGAGGCAAAAGGTAGAAATAATGCAAGCACACACGTGAGAAAATTGTTAATGTGAAAAATTACTTTAAAAAGTAGTTTTAGATACTGCATGGCACTGGTTGCTGACTTTATGAGAGTTGTATTTGCCGTGGTTTTAACCATTCTTTGATATTATTGAAATATAGTTTAAGATGTACATATTATTGTACCCTACACAGAATTAACAGCTTTACCTTTTTGTAAACATTGATACACAGAAATTATGAAGAGAAGCATGATCAAATGCACTGAATACTATTTGTTAATAGTCACACGTCTAATGCTTTTATGAATGTTTTATGTTAAAAGTCATGTGTCTAATGCTGCACGGACGGTTTATGTTAACAGTAACGTGTCTAATGCTGCACGGACGGTTTATGTTACCCATCTTAGCCTATGATGAAGAAGCAGCTGAGTATTCGCCACCAAACTGTACTTTAAACGCTACCCAGTTTTATTCCGAGCTGCCTGTTGTTATATATTCTGATATTCTGTATTAGATGTTGAATAGCTTATGCGTAATAAGGTAAATATCTCTTGATAGATTGGCGTCTTAAGACCCCACCCCACCCCTCTCGAAATTGCCGACTATTTCGGAGGCCCACAAGGGGCCCCTCAGAAATCTCCCGATACCCAGGTTTTCTAGTCCGATCCTGGTAAATCAAACAGCTGTAGGATTTGATCAAGATTATATCAACGATTCAACGATTCTGCAAATGATGATGAGGTTAGTCCTTGCGCTAGTACACTGTGCAAGCACTATACTTGGTATTCCGATTTCCATTATTGGGCGATAACAAAAAATCTGGTGACTATTTCCGGCACTCTAAGATTCCTTATAGCTTCGAATATTCATTTTTTAACAACGAACAAATACGGAAAATAAATAACATTTGAGAGTGAAAATATTTGAAAGTCTACGGCAAAACAAAAGTAGCTAATAAGAACTAACGTCAGGGCCCACTTTTATCAAGTAATAATAATTACCGTCAGTTGTGGTTAATTTAACTTTAAAGAATGATAAAGTCACTCCGTAAAATATATTAGCACTTTTAGCATGTTAAATGCAGATACAGTACTGTTTCTAATATATTTATTTAATGTGTGGAGGGATTTTTCTTCTAGAAAAAGCAGAAAATAGTTAATATCACCCAAAAAGTTTGCAACATGTATAAAGCATATCTAGAGCCGTTGCAAGTAGGTCCCTAACTCTGTAGCATGTGTTGCCTTGTTATTAAATAAAGTGTTGTCTTAACTTAGAGTTAATTAACTTATCAAAATACGTTAAATCTATTCCTTGTTTTATTTCGGTGATGACGATGACGATGACGATGGTTATTATTATTATTATTATTACAGAGTATTATCACAGATGCTTCCAGATTGCTCTTCACGGCCACAAAACATCGAGCTTATATTAGGAATGTTACTATCATTATTCCAAAAACATGGTCCCGAAGTCTTGAGGGAAACGTAATATCAAAGCCTTCGTCGCTAGATTCGGAATACATTTTGATTGATATTCCGTCCAGCAAATATGGGCGCGATCCTTACGTGGAGGGTGTTGTGGAATGTGGAAAACCGGGGAAGTACATGCACCTGACACCTGGACTGCTCCTAATGGAGGACGCAGAGAAAGCGTATGGCCCATGGGGTATTAATTTATTTTTCATATTTTTGTCAAGTGATTGGGTAGCAGGTCCAGCATATAGTGTGAACATATTCGTCTGTCATATCAGGTCACGCCACTTCAGGTTCGTCACAATTTTTGTTCCTCTCAATAACAGTTGAATGCCTTCATCGCATAAATGCTTTTTATAAAGCTTAGCATTATGAAGAATTAGATCAAATTCTCTATTCACCGAGTTCCCCAAAACACTAAGGCATTATGGCCAGTCTTTGACTTAGACATTGTTTTTTAATGTTGGTTCTGTTCAAAAACTTTTGAGAGACTGAAAAGATAAAATGGTATCAGGCTTTATGGTTAGAAGAATTGTGTTAATTTCGACCCAACGTTTCGGGGTAAACAGGCTCTTCGTAAGGGAGATAAGCAACTTACACATACATAACAAACACTTACACAAACTCTACGAAAACAAATTCTGGTTTCCTACGTGTTAGATCACTAGGGGCAATTTTCCAAAAGAGATATAATACCAAGTTGTGAAAAAATAATGGACGAGAGGCTTCTTGCGTCTCTCACATAGCGAACCATTATGTTTTGAAGTAATTCTAAGGTGTGAATCAAGGACGGAAACACAACATGGCAAGAGATCACCTCAGTCTGCAATATATATATATCATGACAATGAGAATGCAATTGTTCTTCGTATTTCGTTTGAATCTATACAAAACTGTGGTAAATACGTTTTTAATTTCCTATTGTTAACATGGAGTCATGTCATTACTACCAAGAGGGTAATAATCTGGATCGTCTAGGGAAGGTAGTAACAGCACGGACACCACCTGGAGACCACCTGGCATAGCGATATCTCTGTACGTCCCTTTGTAAAGTTTCACGCCACCACTGAAACACTGTACTCTATATTCGTGGCCAAAGAAGACAAGTCAAGTTCTCGCTAAAGATTTGGGAGTGGTTGCTTCCACATATTAGACCCTTTTGCTTTGAGTGTCTGGAATCGGCTGGCAAAATCACAATAGCCAGGCAAAACCGCAGGAAATATGTATTCTTCTTTGATTCAGGATTGTCAATAGCTTATATCCAGACAGGTTTGTTAGTGCATGAAATTTTTAAAGAGTAAGGTTCCATGTAAATTATTTTGAATCCAATCATGGTGATTTGAAATTCGGTTCCTTGTTCTGAAGAATATTTCAAATAAAAATGTCCGTCGGATGGTAATAAACTGTCAGCAATGACAGTAGCTTATTCATGACAGTTTCGGACCAGGTCTAGTCCACAGTGTCCAACACGCACTAATTGAAAAATCGGATAGAATATAAAACCACGAAAAATTTTTTCGTCCACTTGCAATCATATTTTTCCGGTGGCCTAGTGGTTAGAGCGTCCGCCTCGGATGCGGAAGGTCGTGGGTTCGAAACCAGGCAGAATCATAATAAAGACTAATAAAAATGGTACAAACAGCTGCCTCACTTGGCGCTCAGAATTAAGAGGTTAGTGTTAGGACAGGTGTCAGGATAATGTGACTGGGTTGGACATGATGTTACTTGTCTGCGGCATGATGCCCCAGTGCTAGACATCACTATAAACTGCCACAATGCAGATATCGTAGAGATATGGCTGAAAAACTGTTAAAGCTACGTTAAAAATCCAACACACACACACACACACACACACACACACACACACACACACAAAACACAAAACCATATCTTGAATCATTTTATCGCTGAGGTATACTTTTCAATAGCATTTGATGTAAAAGTCAAACTGACCAGTACATCCTTCTTATATTTAGAAACACGTTCATGAAAGTTTCAGTTTCTGATTGGCAGATATACATATCTACCATGACAGTAGATTTTGGAGAGAGCCGGAGGACATATCAGAATTATATATTTACCCATTGGCTAAGATTCCGGGTACTCTTGGGGGACAAGTAATAATTATATAGGCTATGGGTTTAGCAAGGGGATGGTATTATAGGGACAAATTATTTATGGGGTAAATGGGGAATGGTAATGGCAAGAGTTTAAAGTTTTAGTTGTTGCTAATATAGACATAGACAAACACATACACAAATGGCAAAGAAGGTTAGTATCTCTTTTCTAGAGATATGGACGGGCCTGAGAATAGCCATTTTCTTTATTCTACTTCTCTCTCCGTGACCTCCATTTCTTCCATAATGGCTTCGTGAAAACTTTCAGCTTGAACTTTGGCTTTTTCGTTTCTTTATCAAGTATCCGGTCTGGATGGCCAAGTAACTTTTCCTAGACCTTCATCAAGTTGGCATTGAGGTGTTGAAAGTATTGTTCTTTCCTTTGACGCTCATTTTCTTTTTTCTTTCCTCTTCCCAGACCTGGACCTTCACCCAGTTGGCATTGAGGTGGTGGATGTCCTGTTCTGTCTGACGCTCCTTTTCTTTTGTCCCCTTCTTCGGCAGCCTCAGTCTTTACCTCTTCCTTCTCCACGACTTCTTGTACAATGCTCTTGGCTGTTTTAAGTGGAGTCACCTCCCTTTGAAAACGCCTTATACTGAGGTACGTCCATGCTGGTTCTATTTCTTCCAGGAGGTAGTACACTCCTTCTTTTAATTTGATTGCTTCATTAACATTCGCACTTGACAATGTTCGACTGTCGTCATTCGTTTGTTTTTGGATAGACAAGTAATGGACAAAGTCCTGGTGATGCTCTTTAATTAGAGAAATTAAGTCCCTTTGACAACTTACGTCTAAATACTGTACGCACAGAGTACTATTTCAGTACTCCTCTGTGCACACTTCTTAATTGTTCATGCCCGGGGGAGGCAAAGTGAAGACGGCGCATGAGCAGTGCGCCTCGACGTTGCCGTAAGGTTCCATCTCGTCCAGGGTTGAAATTTTGATTTAATTGCGAAAATTAAATAATGCCGTCCTAAACCTGGAGAATGTCGAATTTTTGTAACGACAAACTCTGTACTTGTCGCTGGTAGGTTAGTACCTGCTAACAGAGTAGAAGGTGTTGTTTTGCAGATCGGATCATGTATAGGATTGCAGTGATAAATCTTTCCTAAATCTGTAAGCATATACACCTATTATGCTGGGTTTGACTGAATTTGACATCGTGCAATTATTGCAGCCATATGCGGCTTGACCTGAAAGTTTAAGTTACTAATCACCTTATAATGTTTGATTTATATCGAATTAGTTTTTCTTTCGAATCGGATGTTGCCAATGTTTGCTGTTGTATTTTGTTTTTGAGTTTGACAAACATTTACCACATTCTGTAGTTGGCCCTGATGGTCTGGATTCAGGACTTCCTTAATATCTTATCTGTTATTATGGCCAGGTTAAAGGGTCATATGGCTAAGTGACTTTTTAGTGAACAAAGCATTACCAGATTGTGCGGTGGGGCATGACGGTCTGGGCTTAGCATCTCCTTATATTGCTGACGATTGTTAAGGGTTGAGAGAGTTCGTATGCTATTCTTTAGCTTTTGACGAATATCATCACCCACTTGAGATAAACAGTTGCTTCCGATGTGATTGTTCTGCTGCTCCTGAAGTTCCAAGATTTTGGTCTTAGTGCCCCTCATTCTTCTCTTTGGTTGGGTCCAGGGTTGAAATTTTTATTTTGTTTGCCTAGTGTAATAGGAGTCGTTGACTTGTAGCTTATCTAAATGTTTTTGTTTGCTTGGCACGACTTATATTTGCGACGTGTTCTGTCATTCAGCGATGTACGTCGACACTTTGAGTGGGAAGGAGCCACCACTGAACGAGATTTTACCCTATTTGGGTGCAAACGCTCGTTTCGGGGATTCTAAAAAATGTGCGTGCGAAACTCTAATTTATTTCCCGTCGAGTAGGAATGGAGCCACTGCCCGAAGAATTACATCTACTATGCGTGTAAAGCACACTGTTCGGGGATTAAATTACTAAGCAAGCACATCGTACGTTTCTCATTTAGTCGTCACATGTGAGATATGAACAACTACCTAACGACGCTCAATTTATGATGCAAGTATGGGTCCTCGGCAGTTCTTGGTGTTCACTCCACTCTAGCGGGAATCATGTTTCAGCAAGGCAAAGTGAGGGAAAGGTCCTGCCGGAGTGGATGTACACCTGAGACTGACTCGAAGTAGTACCGACTTCCATTTGATGACCAGTGCTAACGAGTACAAAACCATCATAGAAGAAACCCAAATTAACGTGCATGGTGCAGAAATTTTACCTAAAGTGTGAAACGACAGCCACATTTTGAGCAAAACGACAGCCAAGTGTCCGATAGGAAGAGAAAACCTGCCCAATTACCTCTGGATTCCGATTCAGTATCGAACATAATGTTTTCCGAGGACAGTTATCCAGAATTTTGCTCAGTAGCATCGTCTTAAAATCGCATATCTTATAGCAAACGATCCTTTAAATTTAAACTGCTCCTTTGTTTGATTTTATTTCGAAGGTTGTCGAATCCAAGATTGTGGTCTTCATAACCATCTGCAATCAACGCTGTGTCGTTGAACTTGTCTAACTTTTCAGGTTTCCATATCATGGAATCATCCAGATTATGTTCTTGGCTTCTTTTTTCCTTACGTCAAGATATTTTTCAGGTTCGGTCGGTAAGCGTAAGTATCCATGCTGCTAATAGCTAGTGTGTTATTCAAGCATCTACTTCACTGAAATACGAATGCATACAACTGTTGACGGGAGTTACCCTGGCATCGGCGCTGGATTAGTGTTGTCCACTTTGAGAACTTTGACTTTCAGGTACAAATGACTGCGATTCAGATCAATGTAATCTTCGGTTTGTGCTGTGACTTAAAATTAAATAGAAGTTGAGGTAGTCAAAGACAACAGAGAATAAAATTCTACCCACTGGGAATTTTACATCGTTATTCAGGTGGGTGGAATTGTAAGCAGATCGAGTTCTGACTTTTAACAGTTTCATGAATCCTGGTGCAATAGGTTTTGTTTCTGTTTGCAATCAAACAAATCTGATTCTCTGGTAGGTATTGTTCTTGTTCTTTTCTTATTCTTTCTATGAACGTGCTTTCGAGATCTGAAGGGTTTCTACTTTCGGACTCCTCCTTGCTGTGACCAAGAAGATGAAGTTGCGCCTTGGTCAGAAGTGTAAAGTGAATTTCTAGGGGCGACCCAAACTTTCTTTTCCAGTTTGAAGTGACACATTTTGCCTGTTCCCATTAAAGTTTATATGGGACTTTGTCAGTGAAGACATTCTGAAGAAATTCTTTTTCTTGTATCAAAGAAGGATCTTTTAAAGCGCTTAATCTTCAAGTCATTATTACTTTAAGATGGTTGCCACGTTACGAAAAGTGGATTTCAGCATTTTCTAAACTATTCCTCGTTGTCTATCAACTTCTTGGTACACTGGGTACATCTCGTACAATACACTGGGGAATCGCTTTCGAAAATGTTGCTTCTCTGAGACTTTTCCATTGGAAAAAGAATATTTTGTCCAAGATCTTCTTTTATGTTAATGTTAGCACTGTCAAAATAAGGTTTACTGACAGGAAGATAGTGCAGATGTGCAAATTCATCGTGAAGCGTGATGTGTTTCCACCTTCCTAGTTAATTGCGATGGAAGAATCCAATTTGAAAGTAATCACTCCGAGTAACTGAGTGAATGTGTTTCCAACCACGTCTTTCAACGTATCGGATAACACAAACATCACATTAATTCCTTCCTTCAGTTTTCTTGGGCGGCAAAAATGCTTGTAGAATCGATCGTTGTTATTGACGTCTTTTAAATGGATGCTACGTTTGTGTTCCACCCTTCTAAAATAATAGCTTGCAGGAATTTACATCGAATAGATACTCAATTTACACTTGTTTGGTTCCGTAATAACTAGGATTATTTTTATCTAAGTGTTCTTGAATTTGTTCACAGAGGAGTTCGACGACAAAAGCGATTTGATTTTCCAGGCACATTCAGGGCGTGCGTAGGGTGAATGATTTCTACCAAGGCTGCTTCCCAATGATATTCGTACTCCAGTTGTAGAGTTAAAAGGATGATGAATTTTCCAATGCTGCAAAAGAGGGCAATTGTCATTGTGACTGGAAGAATGGCGACTGTAGTTGGCTACAAGGCTACTGCCGTTGATGTAACTGCATGTAGTATTGTTCAGAGAATAACCGGGAAGAAGATAACACATCTGCTCAGTAAAATTATCCACAATTGTTTGTCTGTTTGTCGTAGCATCAAATAAAGGATGATTGCTCCGATGACACAATACGCTACAAACATCTAGCAGGAAAAGACGATTTGAGGTTTACGCACGCGTTCTCCTGCTCACACCCTCAGAGTTTGCTTATATAGTTCTTGAAGAGTGGAACTATGTGAAGGAGAAGCAGCTGCTGTTTTTTAATGGCTCGGTTTTCACTTCATCTGTTTATAATCGATGATTTGTGAAGCAGCAATACAAAAATCAAAAGTAGGTGGCTATTCTTTTTAACGCACTTTTACTTCTTCGAGTTTTCCTACTTTACATGTTCTTCGATCGAGAATGCTTTAGATGTCGTAGATGTATTCTTTTTCGGTTATTCATTGTAACTCATGCAAAAGGTTACCTTGAACACTTCACCTCGTATGTGTTCCAATTTATTGATTGGAATATCACAACCACGTGCTTGTCCAGTAACATGAAACAATTTGGTCATCCAGTTAGGTAAATAACCTTTGTCAAAAGGTGCGCTTGATTATTTGAATGTGAAGTAAATCTCCCTTCTTTAACATCTCTAGTTTCTTTGGGGTATTTGGTGACGTCGCAAACAAGCTTCCAAACACCATCACTTTGTTTTCGGGGCTCACTTCTTCGGTTTTACATCTGTTGCTACAGTAATACGATTGATTGTAGGCTGTGACGAAACATGGTAACACGTTGATGTATTTGAGTGTGCTGATGTGTAAAATATTTTAACATACGTTCGACGACACTGGCTTTAGTTCCAGGATTCTTGATGATGAAAAATAAATGTGTCTTTTTAAATTCTTTTTGAAACGCTTGGTTCAGATATTCAGTACACTAGTCTTATTCTCATTGAAGAGGCTGGCTTAACTGTGATATCTGGGTGAGAATAATATTTGATTGTAAAGCTTCCAAGGTACAAGTGTGATGTATTTCCAGAAAAGGGTGTCCATTTTATCTTATTTATCCTCCGTATCTTATAACATCTTCCAAAAGTAGTCCAGCAATGGTCACAAAAAGGAACAATCAATCCTTACAAGGGTTCTATCAGGATGGATTGAAATCATCCGCTTTGATCTTTTTTCTGGTGGGTATTTTCTCTATCACCATTTGGAGAAGAACATTACGATGTTTCCATAATCGTTGTTTCTGTATTTTGGACAAAGATTCCGTTACTTTCAACACATTCAAACAGCATTCACATTCGGAATCAATGATTTCTTTGAGTGTTTTCTGAATAATTGTTTCCTTTTCAGAGAAACGGATTAGTGAGTACCGCGAAGACGTGCCAGTATTTAGCTATATGGCGAGAGAGTCCACTTTTGGAGGAATATTGTATGTTGGGAAGACAAGGAGGGTGATGTGCACCTCTTTGTGATAAGATCATTGTTTCGGTAGTAAAAAATACTGAAGTGAATCGTATTTCACACTTCAGTTTGATACTGCAATTCATCTCCACTGATTGTCGGAACGTATATCAACTTCATTATGGATATCATCCGGCAATGAGGTGTTTCCAACGGAATAAATCTTGACAGTTCTTGTTTGGATAAATCTACTAAACTTTGTAGCACTCCTGTGTTGTCTTATGTGAGTCCCATTTTTTTGCTGCTGCAGTATCGGCTGGAGGAGATGAAGATGTCGCTGCTGTCATAAAAGAAGTTCCTTCAGAAGTATACTTCCATTTTGTTTCACCACATTATTAAACACGGGTGTTAAATCATGTATGCCAGGCTTCACAGTGAACGGCGACGAAGAAGAGGTGGTAGGAGAAGGAAACACTGTCACTGAGTGGAGTGATTGTTTTGCAGTACTAACGCTTCCTAGCAGTATTATTTCTCTCTTTGGCAATGGATTTCGTTTCCTTGGGACTTTTTTTCTTCCTGTTGGGACTTTTCTTTTTCTAATGTGAACTTGAACTAGCGCCATCACCAGCAGCTTTATTCTTGTGACGTCTTTTGGGGAATTTGGTTCTTTGTTTTATTTTAAGTATAAGGATTTTATTTAAAAAAGAACAAATATTGACACCTCTTCAAGAAATGCCGTGAGTTTACCTACCTACAGATCTCATCCATGCAATCGAAAACAACTCTCGATACCACTAACTCATCGAGATGTACCAATCAAAGAAGAATCCACGTTTCATTTGGCTTTGTCTTGCTATTGTGACTTTGAAAGTCGTCTCAAGTTGTTGTAGCAAAGGGCCCAAAGAGATGGATGACACACAAAGTAAGAAAACGTTAGCCAGAGCCAGAATTATCTACTCACTACGAGGAGACCATGTACAGTGTTTCAGTTGTGGTTTGAAGATTCGCGAAATTGATTATAAAGACATAGGTTTCCTGGAAGATTCCTTATGGTCTCTGTACTGTCGCTACCTTCCTTTGGTAGGGCATGATTATTATCCTCATTTATACTTTAGAAGAGAACGTTCGTCGTTTGGCTCTAGAGTTAAGGGAACGTATTTACAAAGCGTTTGTTAAGACACACGAGAAATGCAAGGAACAATTACATCGTTAAGACATGTGCATTTTAATCACCGCTATCTGAATACGATCAAACCGTTGATTGCTGATTATTCTTAATCGGATATTGGCTGTAACGTACGCTGCAAACATGACATAACAAAACGAGCCAGGAGATGCAAACTCCGTCGCTTCTTCCTAGTTGGCCAAGATCAATTTTCACAGATGATTTACACTTGGTTCACGAGTTTTCGTTTATCGCCCACCAGTTAAACGTATCAACTTATAATGCTAAGAAGTCCTCTTGGCTAATATCTGACATTGTACAAATTTTCCCCACAAACAATTTAACATCACTTTGGCAAACGATCATCTTCCTTCGTTCTTTTCGACGAGTTCCAAAATGATGCCTTCTAAGAAATAGTACCATTCAATGAATTTGTTTTTGTCTTGTAGAGTCTGACAAGAAGAGGGATAGCCATTCCCTTCTTGTTTCAGATTAGGAAATTCGTTGATGTAACCTGAGAAAATTTCTGGACACGAGTCGTCGTCCGTTTGGCATTGTCCTGTGGTAGAAAATGCTAGATTTTGTACATTTTAATACTCGTGTATCCACGGTCGAGAGCATGTAATAATTTCACAGTCACCCACATTCATGTGAGAAGGCATTCTGCATCTTCATAGCAACATGGTTGGTCTTGATTACATGTTTCCGAAAATGTACAACGGACAGGATACATCAGTTTTCCTTCGCTATGATATGGTAAAACAGATGTTACAAATGAGTTGGAGGTAAGGCCTTTAATTTGATCAATCCATCGTATTGACGAATGTGTTCAACTTCAGTTTGTTTTGTCTTCAGTTCAAGGTGCATTGTTAGGAATCGAACATATTTGCACAGCAAAGGATACCAATAACACACATCGATTAGTTGATTTCTCCTTGAAATTCGTCCACATCGTACTGCAAGCGTGACGCATTAGTTCGTCCTCCAAAGTAACTGTCGCTTGGGTTCAAAAGTTCGATTTCGACCTCGTCGTAACCTTTAGCAATATGTCTGCATTTTAGGCTTAGAAACGTCAATCTTCCTACTGCTCCCACATTTCAACAGCATGGTATCCTTGCTGTTCTAACCTTAGATACCGTTGGTATATTTGCTCGTAAATTTCGTCAATAGTGAATCTCAGAAAGGACTTTTCAGTTTTCGTTGAGAGAAATACCTGATGCGTCCGTGAAATAATGATCCCTGGAATAAGTTGACGGTCTTAAGTTTTCTAAATCCCAACCATCCACAGAAAGACTTCCAAGTGTTTGTCTCCACCTTTTCTAGCGTGGCGTATCCATTTGTCTTTACTTATACATAAGAAATGCAGACAATGCAAGGTATCGACGGTTATCTTAGAGGTACGTTTGAAGGCATATGACCGCTAGTTTGTTCTCGGGAATAAATTTGTTTCAGTACACTAATCCACAAGTTTTAGTGATGTTAGAAGCAAACTTCAAAAGATCTGTACTTCCGTGATCCAGAAATAATTGTCAAAAATTTTCAAAGCGACGGTGCAGAATGTCCACATCGCATGGGCAATAAATCAACAGTTCGTCCAAAGTTAAACTGATTTGAAAAGTGAGTTTGGTACGAGGCATATAATAGTTCTTGTTGTTCTGTGTGCATACAGTCGTGGGTACTATAGTGGACGACAGGCAAATGCTGGAGAACAAAGTGTTGATCAGCTTCGGTATTGAAAATGTGCGGAGAATAATATTTTGCTATTTCTGTCATTCCCAACGTTTGAGGCATTCTACTCTGCCAAATAATTCATGGACTCGTTGAATCTCTAAAATAAGTCATGGACTCACTGAATCTCTAAAATAAGTCATGGACTCATTGAATCTCCGTTCATGGTGACTAGGCGACATTATGTGCTTTGTTCAGAATAATATTTCAGAAGAAATTGTCCCTCGTATCACGATAAATTGGTAGCCATGACTGTAGCATATCGATGGCTGATCACGTTGCTCAAAGCGTCATCGGTGGGATCTAAGATCCATTCGGCAAGAGAAAAATGCGAGGCCCCCGAAATGTATTTTTGTTTAGGTTCTACTGGAATCTTACTACAATTTGGACAATGAAAAAAATATAGGTTGTTATTTGCACGTCCCACAAGCGCGATGAGCTACGCAGAAATTAGTGAAGTGAATGCTACTCTCTTGAGTACATTAAACGTATAAAATATAAAATCCTTCGGCTTCTTTTAGTTCTTTTCACTACCTTCCTTGATGTCTGACTCCAGTTCATTCTCATAGTTTTGGATGTAGCAATGTCATTCAATGTCCACAATTTGGTGCAAAAACATCACCATTTCTTTCATAGATAAACGTGTGCCTTTTGGTAAATCCTTGGTCTCATTTCATCCAACAGTATCCGTATCTAAGAAATCCTGGTAAAAGCACCGGAATGCTCTTGATGATGATAGGAGTAAATATATTATCTGCCTAGGAATTCGCTTCCTCGAAACAGGAGAACTTCGCCAACCACTTCAGGGTACATTTTCAACGTACAGTTAGGAATCAAGTCACCTTTAAGGTTTGAATTTTAGGAATGCCACACACCGTCGCTTTAGATATACGTGTCTGCTATACCAGGAGTTCTGCTTCTATTCGATTTTGGTTCCGTCCGATTTCTAATGCTCTCCTGTACTATTTTTCATTCTGTAGTCTCATTCTTGTCGGCACACGTTCGCCGCACGATGATGGCATCGATTTAGTACATCTGTTTTGGGGAGTAGTTAAATTGAATGAAACTTTTGTGGTGCGAATGTCTACAAATAACATATTGCCTGGAGCATTACGTTTAAGAGGTGAGCCGTTAGTCATGCGAAGTGTAGGTTTTCTAGCGGTAATGTTAAACTCGCCATTAGATTGTTGGACATATTGATGAATTTGGAAGGTGTTAATTCTAATTCGACCGGTGTGCTAAACTCTATAAAGACCGGATACTTCAAATTGTCATTATGGATTGAAGGTCTCAGACTATCATCCCCTTTAATCCTCTTTAAGTATTTTAACAAGGAATCCCACAAATCCATTATGAAACCTTCTACTTACTCGGGTGGCATATACTCTTTACATTTTACCGTGTAGGTTTAAACCGTCGTTCTCAGTTGTCAGAGATTTGATTTGTGCATTTCTCGAATGTGATGATAATTTTCGGCAGCTACTGAAAGACTTTTGGTCTTGGTTGATATGGGCTGTCTTGGTTTTGTTGTAGAAGTTGAGGTTGTTGGCTCAGGCTCACTCATGTCATCTTGCAAATCCCTAACATGTACTTGGGCTAACACTTCAGCCACCGAATGAGGCGACACGGAAAGTCTTTTAATCTTTTCCTGGTTTCTAACTGCAATAATGTGGTCATTTCATTATCATTTGAACTTTAATTTGATTTAATTTGACAACGTTTAACACGCACCGGCTCCCGACATATAGGGAGATTTTCGTCCCGTAAGAGTAAATATTATTCACCTTTCAAACTTTGAAGATGGAAGATTGTAAACAGCTCAACCTTCTTGTCAGAGATTTACAAGAACATGTCGCACTTGTCATCAGATATTTAGAGAAAGTCATTCGAAAGGATATTTCAAATAAGACTACGGACTACTCTTCTTGATATATAAGTCAAGATACCTACTGTATTTATCACGAGAAAGGACATTGAGTGTCTTACGAAAAAAGGGAATAAACATGAGGAGGAGAAACAAGAGGATGATAGTTCTTCAGAAATAGAAAAGAGGACCCATCCCGAAAAGAAAAGCAAGGAATCCAGGAAATTGAGACAACTAAAAGACAATGAATATGTAGAATCATTGCCAGTGTAGAAATTATAAAAGAGACAGGGAGTGAAAAGAAGGAAAGAAATAAGAAATGGACTTTTGCAATGTGTTATGAAGTTTTCATTGTGATTTAGATAAAAAAAAACATGCCAAAGAAAACGTGTCTCTTTGTCTTGACCTTTTAGACTAAGGATAAATTACCTAAGCACACACTCACACACGAACACCATTCAATCATGCGAAGAGGGATTTAAGTTTTACTTGATTTGACAATCGCTGAGTAGAATCTATTTTCTAAGAGACCTAGGCGGCCTTGTAAAGGACATTTGGGTGTCTGTTTTAACAAACTCATGGACTTGACTCTATCCTGCTACTGTTAATATGATATACCCTAGTTCCCCAATACAACTATTTATGAGACAGACAAATGTGTAGGCGTAATAATGATTTGAAGGACACTATTTAGATTATATAAACTGATAACAATGTTAATTATTGAATCACGCCACATTAATAATGCTCTTGATGTTGCAGCGCACGTGTTTGTCCACGAGTGGGGACACCTAAGATGGGGCTTGTTTGACGAGTACAAGAGGACAGTTAATGATTTTAATCCTTACTTCTACTTGGACATGGAGACCGAACAATATCAACCTATTTTGTGAGTCTATCTATCTATCTATCTATCTATCTATCTATCTATCTATCTATCTATCTATCTATCTATCTATCTGTCTATCTATCAATTACGAATATGTATGTATGGATAGATGGATGTATGGATGGATGGATGGATGAACGAATTAAAATTTAGGACATGCCGACATCGGTACGTACGGATGGATGCATATTTCCTATGAATGATCAATCATCAATGTTTTCTTCTGAAATTTGTTGATGGTTGATGTTGATATGTTATGTTCGCTGTATCATTAATATACCATGAGATGTATAAATTTGTCGTTTAAAGGAAAAGAGGTTTTTTTTTTTTAAACTTCTATTTTCATTGATATTTATTAAATGAAAATAAGACACACTTAAGATTTAAAGATGAAAGATGGTTTAAATAAAGAAGGTACAGTACTTCACAGTATGGTAACAGTGAACGCGCATCCATTCACTTATCGGTGAAAAGAGCATTGAACATAAACAACGCAAAAAGGCGAACAAACAAGAGGTTCTTGAAACATTTAAATGCACTTACAGTTGATCAAAGTCATTATATGCTTTACTTAAAATCATTCAATCGATCATGGATGTTGTCTCCCAGTATCACTACAACACCAATGTCATCGACAAAATAACGTCGATTAAAATCATATGCTTCAATTCTATGCAATGCTCGACAAGTGCAATCCCATTGAACTGATTTAAAAAAAACTTAATTGTTCATAACTTTTTCTATACTAACAAAATTTTAATATAGATTCTTTTACAGTCAAGACGACAGTTACGTATTCATAGCATTGATTTAAATGTCTGATATAACAGGACAGATATTTAGAAAATAAATTGTAAGCTTGATTTTTATGCAATGCTCAACAAATACGACTCTACTGTGACAAATTAATGATATATATTTACATCTTGTTGTCTTTACCACCTTGAACGTAAAATTCTGTCAATACTTAATAAACTATGCTTGTTTGTGAAATCAGCTCATGCAAAATGTTCCTAGCATTTATTTAAATGTCCCATGCAAAGGCACAGTGGAGAACTACGTCATGCGGTCATGTTACAAGTGACTCAGTTGTGTAAGTGGTAGGCAGAAACTCAACACAACATTGTTGGCTACCCAGATAAGATCACTGTTATTTGTCAAAACTAATGCTTTATGGAGGTGCTTTAGTTGGCAAAAAGAGTAATAAAAAGGTTGTCTTTAAAACGTTCACGACAGTAGATTGTAAATTGGCAGCAATTATTACAGTTTCTCCGCATTTTGTTTACTGCTGTATACTCCGTATGTGCACCCACCTGCGTGGTGGCACATCATGGGCAATATGACATGGGAGCTATGGACTAGGCATTTCTAGAATTAATTATCAGTCCGGCTTGTTATGTTATTGCTTTACACTGCTTGAACCAGTATAGCTACACTAGTACACACGTTCAGAAGAAGTACGGGATCACACTTTGCCAGAGCCTGTAGAGCACTAGTATGGATTTTGATGCATATTATAACAGTGTTACAGACCATATATCAATTGAGTTTTTGCACTAAGGGCACATATGTATCAAATGAGTGTTTTAACTGCATTACTAAGCCATCGTATGTATCAACTGAGTGTTTTAACTGTATTGCTAAGCCATCACTACTTTAGTCATGTCTACAGACACTTCTATTTAATTCAAATTAACTTTTTTTGTTGCAAGTACGCTTAGGTCAGCCTTTAGTTGTTTTGAAAATATTGTTAATTTATGATTTTAAAGAACTAAAATTTATTATGGTGACGGTCAAAATACATACATACATACATACATACATACATACATACATACATACATACATGCTCTTGCATGCTAGAAGCTGCACCCTGATATTAAGACTATCCCGGCAATATGACAACTTCTTATTTGCGTTAATTAACGTTGATTGAGAGTTGACTGCTTTTGCTTTGCTCATACTTTATCGACACGTATACAATTAAATTTTAGGACAATGTTTTTTTTCGAAAAATTGTTATAGAGAGAACTCAATCTCAGATGATCACTGTTTTGCTACCCTTGAATTGAATACATGTAGTAACACGGAAAGGCTCCCTCACCACACCCATGAGCACATTGTTTTTTTCCGGGGGGGGGCAAGAGGGGGCACTCCGTTTTACATGCGCGTGTTCATCCGTTTTGCACGGAAGAGAAATAACAGAGGCAGACTTAACGTCAAATATTTGTTTCAACAGATGTATGAAGAATATCAAAGGGCAAGCTCTTATGAACTGCAACAAAAATAGACCTTGCGATGTGACCAAAATAATGGATCCACTCCCACATGAATGTAGATATTGTCTGGTTGGAGACCAGACAACTCCCGTGTCACTTATGGGCCAATCTTACATTGCATCCGTAAGTTTAACATTGTTCGGATTATTTTGTTTAAAAAATAAAATTAAGAAACCCTAATTTTTTCGGGTCGGCTATTTCTTTTGTTGAAGTTTACAATTTTGAAAATCCGTTTAAATGTACTGTGTGATTTTGGGGATCAGGGAAAAGACCCATTCTAGGAAAAGTTCGATGTGTATTATTTTGTATATTATTTAAACATTCTAGAAAAAATGTATGATAGCAACAAGATACACACAAACAAACACACACACTCACTATTGCACATTCTTTAAATGTTTCATATACAACCTGAGTTCTTCATTCAGCATAGCACCAAAAAAAAAAATCGATAAATATCTTTACAAAGAATGTTCAAGTTGGTGATTCATTATTGTACCTCGAAATTTGTCCCAGTTTCGTCTTGCTTTAAAATCTAGAACAAGTTTCAGACTTTAAAAGACTGATTTTCGGTCAATCACATGATTGTAGCAAATATTGTGAAGCCAAAGTAGAAGTTATCAATTAAATACAAAAATTCATACATACATTACGTAAACCATAAGCTTCCAGGGAGCGGAATGTGCTGGAAATCTCGCATGGAAATAACAATTGCCTGTAAATGTATTACGCAAAAATTTATGTTACAATATTGACCATCGAGTATTAATAAATTTGCTGAATTTACGATATTTGCGAGAATGTAACTGTTTGTGTGCTTTTTAAAAAAATATTTTAAACATGATCTTACAGGATCCTTTCTTATTTCATGTAGCGAGCCTAACATTTAAGGAAATGGAAAGATTGAAGCATTCCATTATGACCTCATAATTTCAGGTTAAGAACTTCTGCGAGAACGACAACAATACTGCGGAAAACTACAGACATATATCAGCTATCCCAAGTGATCAGAACGTAAATTGCCACTACAAAAGCACATGGGAAGTCATACGAGAACATAAAGATTTTCAAGGTATGCACAGAGAGAGAGAGAGAGAGAGAGAGAGAGAGAGAGAGAGAGAGAGAGAGAGAGAGAGAGAGGACGCTGTAGGCTCTTGTTTTCGGTAGCTAGTTGTCATTTTGGCAGTGGCTGGCACGAAAGTATATTGTAATTTGTAATAACTTATACTAGTACTCGCGATGTAAACCAGTCTGTAGTGAGTGACTATACAAAATCTTTACTCATTTAGGATAGTTTAGAAGGATTAATATGGTGTATTAAATATAGAATTAACCATCAAACTTGCGAACGACTGTTCCAAGACACACAGCAAACAAGGACCATGTTATTAAGTATGGACTCATTTAGTGTAAATGCAATCCACATTATTAACAGCTCAAACGATATTAAAGAAAAAGACATAGCTTTTGTATCTGGTTGGTATTTTTAATTTATGTTTAAAGGAAGAAATTATGCAGCATCAGAGATTACTAACACAACGCCCATTTTCAACGTAGCTTACAGCGGGGCAAAGGTTAGAGCTTTGGTTCTGGATGTCTCCGGAAGTATGAGCATAACGGTTGCTTCGTCCGGGGTATGCAAGTTTTAGCATCATTTTGTGTTGTTTTGCTGATTTCTACAAAAGTATATATAT
>JAECUM010019579.1:0-18815 GCA_016617855.1 Megalonaias nervosa | reverse complement strand
ATATATATATAGTATAAAACCTATCGCTTAATTATTGGCAGAGCTCGTACTAGTGCTTTTCAGTATAAACAACTTTCATTAGACAAAGATAGGTAATACCAAATTCGCATAACTTTTTTTCACCCAAAGTATATCAAATAATTTTTGTATTTCAAGTTTAACATAGATGTTTGGAATATTATTTAAAATACAATTATTAGGTTTAATACGGTTGAATACAGTACGTAAATATTTTCAATCTTATCCATATTGAGAATAGAAACGTTTCTTTGTCTGAATAAACCATATACTTAGTTGGCTATTTATGTGGACCAGTCTTTCACTGGACATTATTTACCACCATTTCAAAATACTGCAATATTTGTTTTCCCAGTTTTAATTTTAAATTCAATTTAGCACAATAGTGTGATACGGTATTCAATATTTATGGTAATTTTTTAACACTATCTTAAAACCCAACCACCTTATCAATATACATTCTGTAAAAAATGTGTTTACAAATAAAATGTATGCATATGTGGAAATTATGAAACATGCATAATTGATTTTGACAAATGTAATTCTTTTAGCCTTTAACACTATTTCCATTTTATTCAACTCACCGTCACTGCATCCGAACGACACACGGGATTAATTCAGATGTTATCACAGAACAGTAAAGGAATATCAATTTAGCATTCCGAATTCGGTATTTTAAACATCGCCCTTGCGACCTTTATTTTTTTTTTAGTTTGATTTCTAATCTACTTAATGATTTAATCTTACACTATCTTTTTCCAACCTTGAATTTGTTAAGATTACTCATTACGACACCCAATTTACATGTGTACAGTTAAGGTCTCGTTTTCCAAAGCCAGCTTAAGCAGGGCTATCTGTGGCCCTAGAGTTGCCAGTGGTTTTGGGATTATGGTTTCTCCGGTTTTCTTCCTTCGTTTCAAGCTCCACCTCACCTCCACATATCCTCTAGAAATTTTCAAAAAAAGAAAAAAAAGTTTCAAGGACTTGACGACCACTGGAGGGTAAATAAATTAAACAGATGATATTATTCCTTCATTTGTTGATGTTGCATTTGTTTTATGAAATGCATAGCGTTAAGTGCATCAGAACAATTCGCGTCTAGGTCCAGTCCGATACAAACGTGTATCATTGCCAGTAGGTAGTCTGATACAAACGTGTACCATTGCCAGTAGGTACAGTCCGATACAAACGTGTACCATGGCTAGTAGGTAGTCTGATACAAACGTGTACCATTGCCAGTAGGTACAGTCCGATACAAACGTGTACCATTGCCAGTAGGTACAGTCTGATACAAATGTGTACCATCAAAAGTAGGTACAGTGTGATACAAACGTGTACCATTGCCAGTAGGTACAGTCTGATACAAACGTGTACCATTAAAAGTATGTACAGTCTGATACAAACGTGTACCATTGCCAGTAGGTACAGTCTGATACAAACGTCTACCACTGCCAGTAGGTACAGTCCGATCCAAACGTGTACCATTGCCAGTAGGTAGTCTGATACAAACGTGTACCATTGCCAGTAGGTACAGTCCGATGCAAACGTGTACCATTGCCAGTAGGTAGTCTGATACAAACGTGTACCATTAAAAGTAGGTACAGTCTGATACAAACGTGTACCAGTCCGATACAAACGTGTAACATTGCCAGTAGGTACAGTCTGATACAAACGTGTACCATTGCCGGTAGGTACAGTCTGATACAAACATATACCATTGTCAGTAGGTAGAGTCTGATGCAAACATGTACCATTGCCAGTAGGTGCAGTCCGATACAAACGTGTACCATTGCCAGTAGGTAGTCTGATACAAATGTGTACCATTGCCAGTAGGCACAGTCTGATACAAACGTGTTCTTTGCTCTGAAAACTGATATTATTTTCACCTTCAGTTTAAATCTGAGCTTGCTTTTTCAAGTAAAGGGAGAAGAACAGGAAAATAGGAGAGAGAGAGAGAGAGAGAGAGAGAGAGAGAGAGAGAGAGAGAGAGAGAGAGAGAGACTCTTGAAGGATCATGACCTTGGATAAATGATGCAGAGTTTATAAATGTAAAGAGGGAATTAGAATAACTAGAATTCACATAAACGACATAAGTATTCAAGAAATAATAAAAGGCAACCAAGCTTTAAATATTGTATCATATATTCTGAGACAGAGAGAGAGATGACTAAAATGTACATTCTTAAATAACTAATAAGGTTTATATAATTTCAGATACATGTCTAACCCCTTGAAGGTATAAAGAAGGGCAAATCAGAATGCTGACAGTGGTACTTCTTGGGACAATTTTCATCCATCTGCGACATGTGGCAGCAGCGTCCTACGAACCAGCATCTCTGTTATCGGAATCTGAACTCCAGTCTCAACATGTAGCTAACGTTTTTGAGGGTAACCACCTCACCCGTATAGACGACTCTTTGCGTTACTTGCTCCCAGAAAATGAAAATCTTGTGCCATTCATACCAGACAATCTGAAAATCCGTATGTCTCTAAAAGGAATTACGAGTAGTAGTGTAAATGGAATACCACAGTCTTCGGATTGTATTATTAGCTTATACAAATCTTCCATCTCCAAATTCAGACACGAGGTTTGGTACAATGAATGGAACTATGTATCACTACATCTCACCTTTCCAGACGGAATTAAGGTCCAAGGTACTAAAGATGTAGTTGGACCTTTAGTTTGGATTTGGACCTTCTTTGGCAATAAAGGCGCCCTAGAGTTCCTAAGTTGGCCGATAGAGTTTGGGATTTGGTCGATGGGATTTTTAAATGCGTACTCAGGAGATTTACCTAACTTCCAACTTAATGTTACGGGTAACTGTTCGAATATGGTTGTTGGAGAGAATCACACCAATTATGCAATAAGCATCGCACTTAAGGAGGCCGTTGACCAAATGATAGGCTTGAGTGAGATCTACGGACCGAGCTTTTGGTGTTTCAAAACAAGAATTTTCATCAACCCAGACTTCATATATACAATGTGCCTGCATATGGTATGTCCAGTTGAGGCCTTAAAATATCAGTGTTGCTCGAACTTTTTTAACACAAGAACACTGAAGAGGGATGTTAGCTGTCCTGGAGAAAATAAAAACAGCTTAACATTTACATACGATGTACTATGGTGGGTATTTCCAACAGTTCTTGCTGTATTATTATTTGCTTTTTCTCCACTGTTACTTATGAACATGGCTTGTAGAGTTTGCAAGTTGACAGAATCGTTCAATGTGAAGGGGAATGTGTCTGACAAATCATATGAAGAAATCAGTGATGGAGATAAAAAAAAATCTGAAAGTGACGAAGAATGGGTATTCTACTCTGAACAAAAAGCGGTGACTATATATTCCACTTTTGTCCTACCGATAGGACGACGTCTTATGGGACATGGGCCTAAGGTATCGATCGTCTTTCGAGTTCTCGTTCCGATATTCAGCCTAAGTATCATCGTCTTGCAGATTATCCTCGATTGGATTTATCTTCGAGATTTTGTCATTGAGGGAGTCCAGAAAGGTGTTCCGATGGGTTTTCGCTCAATGATTGCCGGATTTGACGATAGCAAACGAAATTTTCTTCGTTTTGTTGGTGGACCTTACATTGCATGTGGGCTGTATCTTTTCATCACCTGCATCTTTTTGGCTCTGCCATCTGACCTATCTCTCTTTCTTGAAAGAGGATTAAAGGATACTCATGACGTTCCTACCTCTGCAATCAGACTTGACTTCCGATCGATTGAAAGACTGGGATCAATTTCATTTTGTAATAGAAAAGGATACAGAAAAATTTACAGATTATTTTTGGCACAGTTTTACATGCTGATTAATCTGAATTTCTGGAAAGAAGCCATTAAAATGCAACGGCAACGATTGAACCAAGTTGACGTCCAGAGGAGATATATTCTCATCTTCCCGTATGTCCTTATGTGTGTCATGGAGCTCATTGCTTGTTTCCTCTACTACGGTCTACCCATTCTGCCATTCACAGTGACTATTATCAGAGCGTATTGTGGACACCTGTTGAAACGAGTTAAGAACTTCAGACTTGCTATTTTCAGATATATTGGATTTATATTGTTGCTTATAGTGACGGCAGCTGTATTGTTCTTTGTGTATATGTTCTGCACAATTTTTTTGGACGCCTGCCTCTTCTTCAGTCGAGTTTGTATTTTTACCTTCACTGGAATCATTGTGTATCCTAAAATATCATATGGATACCTCATATTTTCCTTCACGATCATCTACTACCTTTGGGACAGTGTCAAAGAGTACAGTGAAGAATATCAACGGTTGTTGAAAGTTGTCATCAGAGTGTGTAAATCTTTGGAGAAAGCTGAACGGGGACAGCGTCTGGTTGTTTCACAAAATGAGACTGAAGGAATAAGTGGGAACATCTTTGAGCACGTGATTGAGCGGCATTGTCCTCGTAGAAAGCAAGTATTTGTGTCGCTTTTAAAGGTCATTATAATCCTTGTTATCCTTGGTCTCTCTGTGAATCTCCTCATGAAAACAGATCAATTTAAAGAGCTACATGTGGTCATGCACGTGGGTACTGCTCTCTTCATCTGCGCGTTTCCCAAGATTCTTGGATCTATGTGCAGCAATTCTGATCGCCGAATGAAATCAAAGAGACGCGTACAGAAAGTTATGAAAACAGTGCGAGACTACCTTGGATACATTCCTGCAAACTACGAATGTGGTGATGATGCAGACGACAGTGATACACCGTTACTTCGTCACCCTCTTGTTCCTATACGTCATGATACCCTCCCATTAAACTTTGGCAATGCAGATAGCCATGAATAACCGAATTGAAGAAACATAAATATTGAAACAAAGAACCAAACATAAAATATGTTGTAAACTCTCTAACCGGAGCACCTTTTGATCAGTGATTAATGGTTTGGTATATAGTCACTTGGGACAGTATAGTTAATTAAAGTTGTATTGATGTAGTAATAACTGATATTTTACGCTCTGCTTGGACAGAGATTCAAACTGATTCATGACTAATTTAGAGGGTATGTATAAACCATGTATAACAACATGTGTATATATGACGGATTTTCTGCGTGATTCCTGTGTCACTGCCTTGGTGTTGAGTGTAAGCATTTAGAAATATGGAGAAGGGGAATAGAATATGCAGCGACGACTGTGGGTATTTGGAATGGCGAGCCAATTCAGTCATTCTAGTGCAATCTCGTACAAGCTATTCTGTTACTTTGTTCATATTTTGCAGTTTTCACGAGGTACTTCAGGTTCTTCCGTTTCAATTGTATATATCAACTTAAGTGTGCAATCGCAAATTGGCAGAGCCAGGTGTTCGCCCGAGGTCGCATAAAAAGTCTAAAGTCACATTTTTTTTTTCATACAGCGTTTCGAGAAACTGAGTAGCAGTATTTTAATACTTCAAGAGCATACTAGTTTGACTCATCTGCATATTTACACATAGTTGACTCAAAGTGATTCATAAATAGTCTTTGCAATTCCTAATAAAACATGTCGGCTGTAAGGCCAGCTGGTAAAAACAACTCCAGTTTTCTTCACTATCGTTTACTTCCTCAGGTTTTAGGCAGTTTAAAAATGTAACATCGTAAATGAGCAAAGGAAGAAATTGAGATGTCCCTTTCTATAAATAGTATCCCATACAACATTTATGAACATTTTTGAATCTTTGCATTACTTTGTTAGAGGATACAGAAGTTCAATCACTGATTCCCTGAAAAAAGTTTAATTTTTTTTAATTTTGTGATCTACCTATGCATGTAAGTGTTTCAATTACAAATATTATTGTTATTTTATATTTTCTTCTAAAAATACACAGGAAACGAAAATGAATATTTTTACATGATCTTGCCGGTTGTTGAGTATTCTCTTCGTCTTTTCAGATGGCGTTCTTCCTTGTCACAAAATATTGTGATATATTTTTTTGAGTTTTACTTTGTTTTATTGCAAAGCATGTACAATTTCATTAAATGAAGAGAAAGATAATGTAAAAGTTCTTCCTTTCTCCACAGCTTATTTGACGTAATTTTATAGTTTTTTAATCAACTCTATCCTCAATGTCAGTTGAATTGTGAATTTATTTCCTTTTGGTACTGCATAAATTAGAAGTCACACTGCGCAAGAAAATATGCCATTATCTCCCACCTTCAGAACTCATTTCACAGGATGGTTAATTATTATGTTTTTACTAAAATATTGCTAACAATAAAGCAGGAGTTTTAGGATGTGCCCATTGAGTATTCGTAAGTCGTCCTAATAAAGTAGCAGTATTGTGGGTCGATGGCTTTAAGTTAGATGTCTGCGTACAGTTAAATGAGTGCTACATTGCTTATAACGTTTCAAGTCGCAAAATATTACTCATGTATTTACATAGTACACATTTTTGTTGACCGGTGCTTCCGGATTTAGTCGAACCGTTTACATGGAATTTTTCATTAATTTGTAATAATACTTGTGTTTTTCCTTTGTATTTTGTATTGTTTTGTTTGGCTTAGTTTTTGTCTTCCTTTTCTCCATTTTCCAGGAAGGTAGTGTATCATTGTAATTTAGATCCATAATGGCTTATTATGTACCAAAGACAGACATTTACTAGCATTATACTGCTTTAAGTATCAGACGACTAATTATTTTACACGGAAAGAATCAGTCTGCTAATGGGGATGATCATAAACTAGGGTACTACATTTTTTTTTTGATGCGCCCATTTGCTAGTAAATGTATTTAAATCATTGCATTAATTATTTCATGAAATTGACCTGTTTTCCAGGGCTGAAATAAATTAACTAACTCTTATGAATGGCAGAAAGCCTGTGGTTTTTTTTGTTTGCTAATATAATGCACGAACTATTTTTCAAACATTAATTTCTTTGAGAAATCGGTAAGTGGTACTATCCCTAACAGACTTTCAAACCCATCGCGTTCCGGAAGAGTAATAAGGTTATAAATAATCAGCTATCTCAAATTTCATCTCTATTAACTGCCTGCAAGAGAAAAATGTATATTTACTCTCTGTAAAAAGTAATTAAAAAACTTGTGCGGTACGCTATAAGCACACCAGTTTAATTGTTGCATAAAATTATTACCCACTTTGATGCTGAGAAAAAAAGTATTTCGATCAATTGCTGTAGCTTAAACTTTCTTTTGAAAAAATGTCTTGATCTTTATTACTAGTTGATCAGCATTCGAAAAATGATCCGATTGTTATATAAATTTATTGTTTGTGCATAGAAAGAGCGTATGAATGGTCTCAATAAATACCTCAATTTCGTAAACCCATGGCACAAATTGCATTGCAATTTCGATGAAGTTCGCATCATATGCAAATAATGCATCGACCGTCTGCCAATTCTGAAAGTGTTACAGTATCAATTTAAACAAGTTGCAGTTTTCTGAGTGATCATTATCTGCCAAGACACCGCAGCGAGATATCATTCTTGATAGGTTAGACACGAGCGCTGAACAATAGAAACGGTAAACGCAAAATGCAACTTAAATGATGCTACATTACATCGCAAAGATAATACTATTTGGTCCCAGACGTTCGACATATGTTCTTTTGCAAAAGGAGTCAGAAATAGGTAGGTTTTTCATCTATCAAAGGAGAATATGTCTGTACGGAAAGACATGCAAACATCTTAACAGTATGGTCCAAACAATTCATGTCTAACTAGATATCACAACCATACTTATTCAGAACAAAAGGTCACATTCTTCCGTAGAAATGGTCAAAGACCAACTAAAATCATCGATTGAAAGATCTAGAGCGCCCACATAGCTGCTTACCAACCCACAATACACTTGCCAACATTACAATGAAATGCAATCCACTATCACAATATATATATATATATATATATATATATATATATATATATATATATATATATATATATATATATATATATATATATATATATATATAGATGGATAGGAGGGGAAAACATCAGTCACCCCAAATTGTGTTACAAAACACAATTGCGCCCTTGAAACTATATGGCTGTCTAAATCGAACCTGGCGCAAAATCTGGTTGAAATTTCCGAGGAAATTTGTAAATGTACATAGAATTATATATAAGAAAGACTACGAATAATTCATCCAACATACTAACCGTTTCTGCTCTGGCACAATTTCTATTCAGACTATAGTTTTAATCCTTAATGGTGTTCGGGTTATATAAGTTTCATGATACGTGGAATATATACTTATACACTAACATCTTTTGGAGAAGTTTCTGTGTCCCTTTTGTCTTATTTGCAATTGATTCTCTGTCACGAGTTCTGCCTATGTGAGTTTTATTGCTGCACATTGTGCAGCGTCTGTTCTTTTTTATACATACGTCTAACTCTGGCTTTAAATCTTTTGCTTTTAAATATAACTGCTACATGTTGCTTCTTGAAAAATATTTTTTTTTGTAATTGACAAGGCAAAAAGAGACTTAGAAATGCATAGGAATGAGATCGTGGAAAGAAAGACGAAGGATTCTAATGATAAGCTGGAAGATGGTTATTTATTTCAGCTTAAACTGCAGACTTCTGACAAACACCTCCTATATCACAACCATGCCTCTCCGCGCACAAACATACACAACCCGAAAAATACAATCTTGGCTGTACGAATAAGTGGAGTATTCTTTACAAATTAACGGACTTTGAAATTGCAATTTTTGAACTTGGTTGTACCTGTTGAATTATACAAATTTGATACTACTGGTGTTACAGAGACTTTAAACAATAATATTACTCCGAATTTCTATAATAAACCATACACGCAAGGTAGAACACAATATAAATGTTGGAAGATGTGCTGAGTTTTGTATTTTAAATTAAAACGAGACTAGTGAGATTTAATTAGAATTTGGGTTAAAAAATTTCTTAGGTGAGTAAAGTATATTGCTCAAGGTCAAGACACAGAAACCAACCTTCGCAAGAGTATGTCACCATAACCACACGAGCTAGCTGTTTTCTGCCTTGAATATGCAAAACTATGAGATGGGAAATAATAGTTTAAATTAATTGTCACACAATATAACTCGTTGTAGAAGATGACTGCAGCTTAAAAAATATTAACTGGAAGATTTTGGAAACATAATCTTAACCCGAATCTTGCCTTCTTGATACTGTAATTAACAATTTCTTGAATCAGTATGCTTCCTTCCATACCAGAGGTGTTAACGTTCTAGATTGAATTCTATCGTTGAATATCAACATGTTTAAGAAGTTGAAAGTTCTGGGAAATTTGGAAGCAGTGATTCTAATGAAGTGTGATGCAGTGTTTCAAAAGTCATGTACAGAAAATTAATTGCTGATTCCAAATGAAATGTTGCCACTGTTCCAGAAACTGATACCAACTGAAAAGAAGCCACTGTATAAGAAACGAGGATTGAGATAATTTATTTGTTGGTCATTTAGAAGTCATTAAGACTAATCACAAGATCTTTAATTTTTATTGGCAGAAAATTAAAGAGTAAGTTTTGCGTCTTTTGAACTAGTTTTTGGACATACTATCCGTGGACCATTGAAGGTATTGAGAGAAATTTTTTTTTTTTTTCAACCGATGATTCAGATATTAATCATTTTTACTATGTCCCGGATTTAAAATAGATGTTTTCAAAAACTTGTGATGTAGTAAGAACTAATCTTCAATCTACTCAATCAAAAATTAAGTTAAGGTATGAGAGAAATGCAAAAGAAAGGAGTTTTCAGCCTGGTGATAGAGTTCTGGCTCTCTTAGCCGTTCCTCAAAATCCTCTTGAAACTTTGTATTATGGTCTTTATAAAGTTAGAATGAAAGTAAGTAACATAAATTATATCATCAACACTTCTGGGAGGCGGACACAGAAAAATTTCCGTCATGTAAATATGTTCAAGAAGTATGTTGATAGAAATATCACTGTTAATTATTATTCAATGAGTTTAATTGTACCTGCCCCACACATTGCGGATTTAAATGATAGTATGCAAATTGGACTGTGGTGACTTTAGTTTAACCAGGCTTCGGAATTCGAAAATAGTAGAGAATCTGGACCCGAAACTTTTGCATCTACAGGCACAAGAGAAGAATGATTTGAAACAGCTATTCTGCGAATATGAGCACCAGTTTCCAGATGTTCCACCACGAACAAATACAATCTATCATGACGCAAAAATTGTAGGTTCTACACCTGTGAAACAACATCCTTACAGGATGAATCTTCTCAAGCAGCAATGTTTGTTAAAGGAAATTCAATATTTGATGGAGAATAATTTTATTGAACCAAGTGAAAGTAATTGGAGTCCGCCATATGTTATTGTGCCGAAACCAGATAATACCTTCCGTATGTGCACTGATTACAGAAAAGTGAATAGTGTCGCCAAAACGGATTCATTTCCAAAACCAAGAAATTCGACCTTTGAAAGGATTCTGGCAGAATCCGCTCACCGAAAGAGCAAACACAATCTCGGCATTTACATCTCCAGATGGACTTTATCAATATAAAGTGATGCCATTCGGTATGAAGTATTCTCCGTCATTCCAGAGTTCAATGAACTTGATAACATTTGATATAAATGACTGTGATGCGTACATCGATGACGTTATTATATACAAAGACACTTGGAAAGATCACATGGAAACCATTCAGAAATTATTTGATCAACTGAGTGATGCAAATTTGACAATTAATTTCAGTGAAAGTAAGTTTTGCTATGCATGTGTTACATTTTTGAGAACATATTATGGGACATGGTTAAAATAAACCTATAGAAGTTAAGGTTAAGGCTATCTCTGAATTCCCAGTGCCTATCAGTAAACAGCAACTGATGAGATTTTGGGGTATGACTGGATATTATGTAAAGTTTTTCTAAAAATTTTCCATAAATTGCTGACCAATTTCTTTTGTAAGAGTACCAAGTGTTTTCAGACTGACAAATTTAAGTTGGCTTTTCATAAATTGAATGCCATACTTCGGAGTGCACAGGTTTTTTCTGCTCCAGATTTCAGCCAATCATTTAAAATGTCTGTTGATGCAAGTGATTTAACGGTTGCTGGCGTATTAATTCATGAAGACAAAAATAGTGTGGATCATCCAGTTTGCTATTTCTATAAACGGTTAAAGAAGCACCAGAGAAATTAGTCCACAATCGAGAAGAGGCGCTTGCCTTTAGTGTTGGCTTTGCAACATTTTAAAGTGTATGTTAATTAAGCTCCTGCTCCTATTATTGTATTCAATGATAACATCCCCATTTACTTTCATCAGCAAAAGGAAAAACACAATTCAGAGATTATTAAGATAGAGTTAGATGTTGCAGAAATACAACACTGATATTAAGTACATCAAGGGAAAAGTAACTTCATCACAAATGCATTTTCACGTGTAGAGAGGTTCTTAATTGCTTTATTTTGTATATTGTATCTATATTTTGGTGACAACCATAAAATATATTCCTGTTTAATTTTATTATTATATTATCATATGCATTTTTGAATAATATGTTAAAGAAACTGTTATTGCATTAATCTCTATGAGGGGAGGCGTTATGTATATTTATGTTGTGCCTTTTACTTTTAATATATGTCTGTAGATTGCATATGGTTTGTAAATAGATGTTCACAAGCTTTAAACTTAGTCGTAATAATTAGGTTGTACACATGCTTGGGGTAATTTCCCATTGGATGATTGAGTTAAATGAGTTCTGTTGCGACGTGAGATTGTGAAAAATGTCGCGTAGCAGGTATTGCGACATATTACGATGTAGATCCGTATGGGTGTATATAAAGATATAGAGGTGGACAATTCATTTTTATTTCATTCTTATTTCCTATGTTCTTGTTGGAATATCAATCTGCAGATGTGTTTACTGTTGTGTTGAGATATAATTTGAGATGAAACATTTCTTTGTATTATTCATTGAATTTGCAAAGTGCACATATTACTGTTTGGACTAAGATATTATTTGGGATCATTGTGAATGTATTCAAATGAGTTCTGGACAATATCATTGTGATACATCAAAACTGTTGGCACATCAGCTCACTCAAGGGCCTTGAATTCATTCTGAACATATTTATTTTTTTTGGACTTGTGTAGAACTTGTTGGATTATTTTGGATTTAATTAATAATGCTGTTAAGTTCCTTTTAAATTTTCATTTTATAACTTTAAAAATTTAAATTATTTGTTACGTTTGACAAAACATTTGGTTTTGCTTATTTCTATTACTTAGTTTAAGACAATATAGTCGTAACCGGAGGGTATTTGTATATATTGTTCAATTTTAAAAGCAAGTTCTACTTTGTGGCTGCAGTGTTGACTAGAATATGGAAAAGCTCTGTAGCTAATTCACGGTAAATAAAAGGACCTTGGTATCCTTCTAACATCTGACTCGAAAGTCTCTGAATAGTGTTGGAAAGACCAATAAAGTGTAAGGGTTTTAGTTAAAGCATTTTGTAGGAAGACAAAGACATACAATATAACGACTCTTCTTGTTCTACAATACACATAACACTATATTCAAGGATGAAAAATTATATTATGAACAAGATATGAAACTAGTGGAGAGTGTACATTTGGGTCACTAAATTCAGGATGATTTTTAATATTTTACATGTCTCATGAAGTTTGAAAGACGTAACTTGACAACATTTGAACTCAGAAGGCACCGAAATGATCTAGTAGAAATATATAAAATTCTGCTAGATAAATACGAAAGAAACAAAGTGTTCAGTCTAGATCAGGGGTCTGAAACACTCTGTCAGCGGCCCGCATGCGGCTTGCCAAGTCGTATCCTGTGGCCCGCAAATTGATTGGCGTCACAAAGTGTCATGAGAGATAACAAAGGCGGTGCGGCCCTTGGGCCATCGAAAATGCCCTCACACGGCCCTCAGGATGGTTTGAGTTTGAGACCTTTGACCAAGATGTTGATTTCAGGACTTGAGGACACAAACTGAAACTAATTAACACTGGATAACTTTCCGACTGAAGAAAATTCTATTTTGGACAAAGAGTGCACAATATTGTCTGAGAGTATCTGCATATAATCAAATTTTAATTGGGTACATTTTAAATGTCTCTTTTTATACAATAAAATGTTAATGCACGATGAAAACTTCATCAGACAAATTGTAATTGTGAATAATAATAATAATAACAACAACAGAATATTGTAAACTGTAATAGCTATTTGTTATTAAAAGCATTATGAGAGCTCTTTAATAAAGTTTAAAGAGATCTATTAATTAACACTGTTATAAAATATATAATGAACTAAATATGAGTTAACCCTGTTATAAGATGCATTATGCATTAAATATGAATTAACTCTGTTATAAGATATAGTATGCGCCGAAATGCTCGAGGAAAGGGGGATTCCTGCTTGATGATGGAACTGAGTGCAGTGAAAAAACTATTTTCATATATTGCATTAACTATGAATTAACACTGTTATAAGATATATTATGCATTATATATTAACACTGTTATAAGATATATTATGCATTATATATTAACACTGTTATAAGATATATTATGCATTATATATTAACACTGTTATAAGATATATTATGCATTATATATTAACACTGTTATAAGATATATTATGTATTAAATATTAACACTGTTATAAGATATATTATGCATTAAACATTATCACTGCCATAACGTATATTATGCATTAAATGAAATATATTTAAAAGTGTATAGGATATATAATAAAATGTATGTGGTATCTAATACAGATCATACTATATCTGATTAAAATCAATAAGATATCTTGTAAACGTCGTAATTAACACATCATAAATGTATAAGATATCTTGTAAACGTCGTAATTAACACATCATAAATGTATAAGATATCTTGTAAACGTCGTAATTAACACATCATAAATGTATAAGATATCTTGTAAACGTCGTAATTAACACATCATAAATGTATAAATGTATAAAATATCTTGTAAACGTCGTAATTAACACATCATAAATGTATAAGATATCTTATAAACAGGATAATTCACATTCAAGCATAAATACGATATCTTATAAACAGGGTAAGTCAAAAGATATCTCATGTTTTATATATCTTTAAAAGTTTGTAAGATTCGTAATACAGTCTACAAGATAGTTTGTAAATAAATAGAACGATATCTAATCAAATGTACCATATAATGGTTGGTTTAAAACATTGATTTGCCATATTTTCTGTCGATGGAGTAAGGTTACAAATTCTCACAACTTATGAAATCATTTCTAGAAGTTAATTTACATTGCAAAGATGGCAACTGCTAATACCAGTGGACTCATCAAGGCACATAAACACAACTGATAAATGAAAGTTTCAGATGGTCTACCTCATGCGGATATTTATAATCTAATAGTGTACATACTAGTCTAATTGTAGATGATTTTAGGCATAATGAGTGGAACACTAGCAAATAAAGTATCTTCAAAGCTCAACATTTTCTTTCTATGCAGGCCTTTAGCTCGATGCTTGTCCTATGGGAAATAATTATACTAACAATTACGCAATAGATACAGTAAATAAAAGACGCGAGATCAGCTGAATCCAAGCAGCATTTAGCTTTTATTATGCACTGCATCGGTCTTATCGGTCTGTATCGGTCTTATCAGTCTTTTTGAACCTGCCACGCATTTTATTATGAGGAAGATTTGGCAGAAGTAAGCTGAATTGGATAAATAACTTCTAAATAACTTCAATATTATAAGAAGACATTAAATATTGTACAAACATCTCTGAATTAGGTATTGTTTGTACCGAGGGTTACGGTTGGGTGGTTTTAAGTAGGAAGAAGCAAGTTAATATACAGAAGTAAAAACAAATGATAAAGTTATACATAAAATAGTAATAAGTAGATTTAAAATAAATAGATCATATATGTATATGAACATTTATATAATGAGAGAACTTCAAAGGAACTCTACAAGAGAGAAAACTATATAAAAACCGGCTGTGAAACAAACAGTACTTAATGCTGAAGTGATGGTTCTGGGTAGGCCAATGGTCTAATGCGCTGTCAAACAAACAGTGCTTAATGCTGAAGTGGTGGTTCTGGGTAGGCCAGTGGTCTAAGGCGCTGTGAAACAAACAGTACTTAATGCTCAAGTGGTGGTTCTGGGTTGGCCAGTGGTCTAAGGCGATCACTTTACAGATCACCCAAACAATCCAATCAAAAAAGTGGTTTGACCCATAGCAAATTGAGACAGAAATGAAATCAGTTGGGTTTAAGTCGAAAGGCTGTATGGATTCACATATAAAATGTCCCCCAAAGCTCCATGGTGGGGCAATAGATTAATTAGTAATACGTAATTAAGTTATAAATTATCAGTCACATGTATATCAAAATTTTATTTTGTGACATATTGTGAGATGCATCATCTGAAGTCGCATTTCATTGACTTCCCAATCCAGTTATAGTTCATAACACTCCAATTGTCACAGTCATGTCAACTTTTGTTTTTAATGTTTAAAATCTTAAAACGCCATTAAAATATTTCCAATGATGATTGCTTCATTGTATTTCGCTCTTCTTTCAATTGCACAACCAAATATGTTGCTGTTCGCATGCAGGAGTTTAAAGGTCTGGACGTACTGCAGACATTTCTCACAGTGCTGAACTAAATGGACACATACGAGGGGGTCTGGACGTACTGCAAACATTTCTCACAGTGCTGAACTAAATGGACAAACACGAGGGAGTCTGGACGTACTGCAGACATTTCTCACAGTGCTGAACAAAAATGGACACACGCGAAGGCATTGCGCAGAGTTTAAAGGCGATAATGTGAACCATAATGTCTTAACATTTGATTGTACGAACACATTCCATGATATGACCATTATCGCTGCCAAAACACCAGGGACAAAAAGTAAAAGATACATCCCCAAAGGTCCAAATGACTTCAATGGACAGGCATGCATTTGGGCGAAACATACCCGTTTCTATAGTGGTGGCATAACTTACAGATGAGGCACCAAATATTAATCGTTTTATCAATACCATAGTTAGATACATAACAAGATCAGCAGTAGTAGAACCTAGGTACCACATTATAGCAAGGGAGATCTGTGTGCTGGCATTTACTGAAATTTCATTAATTCTTGCCATAAAACTGGTCGACACATAAGATGGTTAGCTTTCATAGACTCCAGCTGCACGTTATGACTAGAATATATACATGTACACGAAGTGAAGAAACACGGATCAGTCATTGCTGTGTAAATATTCCACACAATCTTCTACTTATTAATATATGGTAAAATTGAACTCTGAGGACAATTTGTTGGCAGATTACATAAGTATAGGTATATGACAGTGGGAACAAAAGAAGATCCTATAAAATTTACTAAAATCACCCAAAATATTTTGTCGAATCGTAACGAAAAGTCTGGTATTCTGGATGCATCGCATCTGGAGATAATGGGCCATAAATGCTACCTTGACAAAAGGAAATATAATACGTTTGCCTCACTAACTGCTAAACGAATCCTCAACATAAAAGGGATCTATTTATATTACTTATACTGTATTTGAGAAAGTTACAGTATGCCATGTAGAATGGTTCAAACTGTATTAAGAGGACAAAACGCAGTCATGGCAATAACACTTCCCTGCAGCAAACATACAATATACTACTGCGTTCAGAAAGATACCTGCCATGGTCATAAACATTGGTGACAGATGTGAAACACAACTGAAGGACAAATGGCAAAGCAGATGCCAGGTACCTTCTCAGCATAAATGATAGTACGAAGCAAGAAAGACGGGCTTCTTATTAACAAGAATACAAGCAACCATATATTAACTTGCCTGGTGATAGATTATAAAATAGTGGCTGCGTTATTAATCATGAAAAAGGAGATGCTGATCTTCCCATTGTGTTCACTGCGGTAGAAATTACTATGTGAAGAAAACTGCTCCTGTAGGAAAAGATACAGATTTACTAGTACTTTTTGTGCATCATGCTGACCTTACCACTCGGAGGATCTTCGTAAGGCATAGACCAACAAAGTTCATTAAAAAGCAAAACTCTGGAACATTAAATCTATAAAGGAAACACTTAAGCATAAACTGAGCGTCTTGATACTCCTAATCCACACAGTCGTTAGAGTTGATTCAATATCCAGAATATTTGGAATAGATAAATGTATACGAATAGTACAAAAGGATGTAGAAATTCTCATTCCTACTTGCACAGTGCCACATGATAGCACAGATGACGTCATTACTTCTGGGGAACAAAGGAGCATTATTAGATAATTCGATGCAAATACCAGTCAGATTATAGCACCCTGAGACGTCTTGGCGTTTTGTCGTCTTGTTACTATGTGGCGTTGTCACTTTGGCGATTTGGAAATTGCTTCATTAGGTTCATATTTGTAATGTTGCAAGTTTGTTGTTATGCCTCATGTTTAATCTTCTTTGACTTTACAATGGATTGAAACAGCATAAAATCCTTAACTTATGTCGTTTGTAGCGATCTCCTATTTCGAGGACCGAATTTTCCAGATAGAAATACACTCACATCTATCATTACCAAAATAATTTCTATAACTTAATAATTTGTGGATACGGCTAATGCTGTGACAGATTTTCAGTAATCGGAGCAACATATTAATTATAGAGCGAAACGTCATGGCTATTTAGAGTTGAGACCTTATATTTCTGAGGATGAACTTTAATGAGTTGAGTATGTTATGAGTATGTTATGAGCGAATCGCAAACAGTTCCAACGACAGAAAAGTGCTTGCGATTTATTGACAGCGTGTCACATCTGTGGACATCATCTTCGCATCTGTAGAAAAATGTCTCATGTTTGTGCAGGGAAAAAAACGACAGTAGTTAATGGGGGTGATATGCGGACAATAAGATTTGCCATTAAAATACAGGCTAGAGGGATATACGGAAAAGGGGAAATTTAACATGGTGGGCCACTATACGGACAAGGGAAATTGAAGAAGGTGGGCCACAATACGGACAAGGGGAAATTAAACATGGGTCTGTCTAGAGACAAGCGAAATTTAACATAGGTTGGGACTGTTTAGAGAGAAAGGGAAATGTTTAGAGACATAGACATAGACATACACAAACAAACAAACAAAGAAATACACAAATATGTCAATAGAGAATAGACATCTTTTCTAGACATATGACCGGCACTGAAAGGGGCCTTTGGGTTTCTTCTAATTTCTCTCTCCCTTCTTCTTCTCCACCATCTCCTCATCTTGTCCAATACATTTTTATTCTTCTTCTTTCTCCTAGTCTCCTTCTTCTCCTTCTCCTCCTCCTCCTATTTTTTCTTCTTCTCATTTTCTTCCTCTTTCATTAACTTATCATTATATACCTTGATCTGTTCCTTTTCCTTCTTTCCTCCATTTCCTCTTTTTTCCCTTTTTATTAGATCTCTTAACATTTCTTTGGCTTTCCTTAGGTTATTGATTTCCATCTTGACTCTTATGGTACTGTAAATACATGTCTTCACCATTACTAGCATCTCTTCACCATACCTAGATCGTCTACCACCTCTTGCAACGTTTGCATTTGATCTATTTAGTTAGTTGCCATCGCTGACTATTTAATGATGAATGGTACGATTGACAAACGCTACGTTTATATACCTCAAGCACGGACGTGAAGAAAAACATTCCCTCACACCAATTACACATATCACATACCAAACAACCCAAAAAATTATCAGCACTGACTTAAAAGAAACTATTTACGTATTTTTTACAATCCAACACACTAATACCAACTAAATACATTATACTCCATACCCATACATTGTGAAGAAGGGAAGGTTTTTTTT
>JAECUM010019577.1:0-69515 GCA_016617855.1 Megalonaias nervosa | reverse complement strand
AAAAAAAAAAAAAAAAAAAAAAAACCAAACAAGAAATGTAGCAATCTGCGCCGCTTGGGTCACGTGTCAAAGTAGGAAATGCCGGATCTTTCCTGACGCATGATGAGTTGTGGAAAATCCACTCTCATATAAATGTGATCAGCTAAGGTTCTGCGCCAACATGTTATTCTACTTTGTTTACAGAATGGAAGAAAACCGAACCAGTACTGTGCGATGCTATTCGTGTAATGTTCCACTTCTGCTGTGAGTTAAAGCTGAATATTAAAATTTGTGAAAGAAGGTAAGTTGAAGAATGTATTTTTTATCCACAAAAGACTCAGTTATAAGACAGTTACAATTGTTTACGAAATTCTAGTATTTTTTTCAAAGTAGAAACTGCAGACAGACGCGTCAGCTCACGCACATACGCACAAACATTCACATGGTTATCTCTTAATAAAAAAAAACAAACCACGAAATGATTTGCTACTTTTTTAAGTTTACCTCTCGTCCGTTAGAGAGTTGGAAGTCACGGCGGTTCTGCACAACGGACTAAAAAATAGAAATTTTCATAACAAAAATATTACGCAATACCAATTTTAGTTTTAAATAAATAAACTATTGTTTCAGATTATATTATTAAATTTGAGATCTTGTATATAGTTTTATATCATGCAATGATCAGTAAATAAGGAAACGGCGAATAATAGAGAAAAAAAACAAAACCGTCCCGTTTCCGTATGACTTGGACAGTATATTTATATCCGTTTTCTTGGAGTAGTCATATCATGTTCAACATTCGAATAAGTAAAATTCTATTTTACAATGTATATGAATAAAACTTTTATTGACTGATGTACTTATTCATCTAAGTCGGCTATTTTACCCGCGTTCTGAAAATTTCGCAGTAGATTCAGGTAAATATATAGCCCAGAAAATTCAGTTTTGATACAAAGTTGTATTTTCTTTAACCATGTCGTAAGAAGATTATATCTTATTGTCTTATTATTCGAAGTAAACACATTCTCCTTCATTCTTTGTTTGAAGCCCATCTACATAATACATAGAATGTGCAAGTATGCATATCAAATGCTTGCTTTAAAAAGAGAAGTCATATACTAGTATATTGTGTGTCTCTCTTTTTTCCTTGAGGTGAAATGATACACCTGCGCCGCTCATCGATACGGTTCACGATACACAGCCTACAGTACGAAACATTATCGATACACATATGAACTTGATGGCTTTTCCATCTCTTGAAAGTCTGGCAGTGGTATGTGATGCCAGGATTATCTAAAAGGGGTGGGGGGGGAGAGACCCTGGTCATCAAAATAAGGGAGATAAGGGGGAGTAGAAAACAAGGACGGGGAGAAGGAAACGGTCATAACTCAACATTTATCTAACATTTCAATATCCGTCTCTCTTTCTTCCTGCTCCACTCTGTCAAAGCTCTAGTGAAATCAAAATCTTTAAAATATGTTACCTCTGGTTGTATAAGCATCACTCTATTGATTGTTGCTGAGCGCACTCTGTTCTTTATCTTTGTATGAATATTGTAATGTGCTCTCTTTGTGAAGGAGCACATACATTGGTAGCTTAGTCAGCTTGAATAAATTGGGAAACTGTTCTTTATGGTTGTTACATACAATTTTCCAGAGCTCACATGTATTATCTTTAAGATACTTTTGCTCCAAAATAATATTTTTAAATAACATAAGCTCTGCCAAAGTTTCGCTTTCTTGAATCAGTGTTTTACTAACTGTTATGTCAAATTTCTTATCCGTTCCATAATGCTTTATTGTGGTTTTAAGTCCGTCAATACTATTGTCTGCTTGTTCAGACAGAGGTATTTTGATAAAATAAATATCCATATGAGTTATTAAATATGTGTAGGATTATGGTAGATCAGATGCAAGCATTAAAATGGTTGAGGTTTTCTCAATCATACTTCACCAGGTTTCATGCTCAGAGACAATTCAGACGTCTATTGCAAATTGATATTGAAGCAGCGATATCCACTTGCAAATGATGTTTATAACGTATAAAAATATATATTTTCTTTTTTAAAAAAATGAAGTGTACTATAGCATAAATGTGTTCTGAATGTGGAATAGTTCTAATGTATATTAGCTTTACTTTGATCATTTTTTTTTGTCACAAACACGTGCCAATAAAAGGGACCGTCCGGACTAAGAATGGATTTTAACAAGTGTGTGTGTGTGTGTGTGTGTGTGTGTGTGTGTGTGTGTGTGTGTGTTACATCTGTACTATATTGCAGAGTAGGTCGAACTGTATTTAACTGTATAAGAAGAGATTGTTAAGCGATGACATTAATCTATACTGCAAGTATGATCGTGGCGACTGGTCATTATAAGATTATTATTATTTTAAATGAGTCATTGATTGGTCCTTAAATAATCACTTAAGTATACTCTGGGATTTTTAAACCCACAAAGGGACTAATTTAATTGGAAATTTCGTCAGATTTGGATCCCTGTTACAGACATTGATGAATCTATTATGTAATTCAAATTACACAGAATCATATTTCTCTCGGTAATGAAATACATTCCTTTCTATCAATGTAATTCATATTCCGCGGAATAATGCAGGACCGGACCCGGGTGGGTGAGTGGGTTTCCAGGGTTTCTGTCCCCTAGGCTACCCTGAAATAATAAATGTACACACACACACACACACACACACACACACACACACACACACACACACGCACGCACGCGCGCGCCGTCACTTATCACTTGAAATTTGACCATCGTTTTATTCTTGCGCACGTTTATTGGGTATTATGCATACTGTGAGTAAACAGACACATACTTTGCTTCGGTGCCCTTTTCGAGGCAACTCAGGGTCCTTTTGAAATTTTGGATGCCCCCCTCCAACGCTTGACCTGATCCAGCCCTGTAACATCTCTCTTTGTAATCAAATACCTATATATCAATGCAGTTCAAATTCCACGTAATAATATTTCTCTTTTTATTCAAATACACTCCTATCTGTAAATAACTAAAATTCCAAGGAATAATATCTCCCTGCCCGAGGACTTTTACATCTTGATTAGTAATGGAAACATGTTGTGTACAGCTTGAATAGTGACTATCGCTCCCAAGTTTCTTAAGTCTATTATGACATATGAACTTTCCCGGAAAAGCCGATTGCTTATTGAATGAAATATGGCTATTTATAGATATTCAGCTTATTTTGGGAAGAAATAAATATAATAAATCCAAATATCATAACCAATTTTTTTCCTATGACCAACCAGCCTCTTAGCAGGTAGGCCTACTCGGTGGACAATTTTCATCTGGGTGATTCTGGCAGTCCTAATGTGAATTCCTCTCTCTCTCTCTCTCTCTCTCTCTCTCTCTCTCTCTCTCTCTCGTTGGTTGTGTGTGTAAAAAGAAAAACGAAAACAAGCCAGAACCCCAGGCTTTTGATGATATATTATGATTGATTATGCCCGTCTGTCCTTTGGTTGGATTTCCTTGCAAACTGTACTCCATCTATAAATACTAATGCGGAGTTGTTGTATTTGGCATGATTTGTTTTATCTCACTGGGCCGAAGGCCTTGTGAACTTATAGAATGGTTTCTGTGTTTGTCGTGCGTCATCCTTAGTTCATGCTTTAGCACTTGCTCGTGAACACTCTTAAATCTAGGGTCAGCCCGGCTCTAGGGCAAGGCGAACGAAGCAACCGCCTTAGGCCCCGCGCTTCTCCGCAATACAATGCTCATCGCTTGCTGCCTTGGGCCCCGCATGCTGCCTTGGGCCCGTACATCCTAGAGCCGGGCCTGTCTAGGATTCAATTCTCATTGGATTTGATCACAATGGTATATAGGCTTTTTATATGTTCACATTTTCTCGACTGACTTTACATTGTTAGAATCGTGAATTATTTATTCATTCTGCACGAAACGTGTCTAAAAACAGTATCGTGTGGTAGGAACTGCTTTTGATTGTAAACAAACAATGTACGCTCGTGTGACAGACGCCGGGGATTCTTGATTGTGTGTGTGTGTGTGTGTGTGTGTGTGTGTGTGATTTGCATTTTTAACGTAGCTTTAACAATTTTTCAGTCATATCGCTACGATGTCTGCAGTGTGGCAGTTTATAGTGATGTCTAGCACTGGGGCATCATGCAGCAAACATGTAGCACGATGTCTCACCCAGTCACATTATCCTGACACCAGGCCGACCAGTCCTAACACTAACTCAATGCTGAGCGCCAAGCGAGGCAGCTGTTAATACCATTTTTGTAAGTCTTTGGTATGACTCGGCCGGAGATCGAACCCTCGACCTCCCGCATCCGAGGCGGACGCTCTAACCACTAGGTCACCGGAGCGGTCTCTTGATTTATTAGATTTGGCTGTGGAAAAACTTAACAAGCTGTTTTGGTCCATTTTAAAGTATAGATGATAAAGTCGACGATGTGGATGAGTTCATTAAAGTCACAAAAAATTTCAAACAAGCAACGACTGAGCATGATATCTGCTGGGATCCCTCCAATAAAGAGCATGCAAGTGATATGAAATAAAAATGTCATCTACAGCTAGTAATAGCAATGGCATTAAATATACTTACCTTTTTGAATATTGAATTTCCTCAGAATATACTTTCTTAGTTATTTCTACTAATCAGAATTACATGGGTTCCAAAAATTAATCCACAGCGCGAAATTGTACAGCAATTTTGACGACATTAATAACATTTCAAAGGAGAATTTACTGCACTTCAAAACGAAATGATTTGGGTGTTCCCTAACAAACAATATTTAATCTTGCATCTTCTTGAGAGTTTTAGCTAAAGGAATTTCATATTTTTTCCACCACATGATTCAAAACTATCAGTGGCAGAGCAGAAACACACATGCTTTTGTCAAGGACAGTCCGTCCAGTCACATGTACATCGTACGGAATTGACCTACCAGTAACTCATCACAACTACATTTAGTTGGATCGACAGAAAAACAAAATCCATCCATTCCAGAACAACTGGAAAAGTTGTTTAAAGGAGCATTAATTCACAATATAATTCTAAATTTGAATTTTAAATTAGATTTCTTTTTTAAACAAATGACTGAGTGCGTGATACGTTACCAAGTTCAAATGTCGCAGCACACGAATACTGTTGTTATGTATATCTATAATTTTTGTACATTTATTCTTGATTGTAAGTTGTAGTGATTATTTATAGCTAAATTGTGTGTACGTGTACAGGTTCTATTTTAAGATATTAAGAGTGACAAGATTGCGTAGGACCTATAAATAGCCCTGATCACATTACTAATAATAATATTAGTAGTAAACATGTTGACGAACTTGGGGGGGGGGGGGTTGCCCCATTGGACAGGTCGGACAGGTGGGTTCTTAGAATTAAGTCCTTTCCTATTGGATGGGTTATGTCGTGTGGGTTCTTTAACGATGCGGGATATTTGCCCATTTTCCCGTAGGAGTAGTAGCAAAATGTGTTTCCACTCTTATGCCTGTATATAAGTACGTGAAGCTGGACGGTTTTAGTCAGTCCTATTTCTGATGTTTTTGTTGTAACATCGGTTTGAAGACGTATTTAATGTTGTGTTTAGATATTATTTGAGAGGAAGCATTTGTTAGGACTATTTACTGGATTTACGGAGTGTTCATTGGACTAAAATATTATTCTGGGACTATTGTGGATTATTCAAAGGAGTTCTGGACAATGCCATTTTGATACATCAGGACTGTTGATAGACCAGTGCATTTGAGGATCTGAAATTCATTCGGAACATTCGATTCTTTTAGAGTTGAATAGAACATTTTTAGGATTATTTTGGTTTCAGTTCATAATACTGTAAGTTCCTCTTACGTTTTCATTTTATAACATTGATAATAAAATTATTTGTTAAGTTTTACAAAACTTGTTGGTTTTGCTTCTTTCTGTTACATAGTTTATGACCATAGAGTCGTAACACTGTTACTGCGTATTTGTTTAAATACGCTTGTGTATGTAGTTTAAATATGGCAGAAATTAAATTATTTTGTTTATTGTAGTGTGGGTTTTTTTTAATTATTCAGCCTTAGATAGAAAAGCAGCGGGAGTATATAATAGAAAGGTTACTTTATTTGTATAGGAAAGTATGAACTCGTTTTTGCTTAGCTTGTGTACTTAAAGCTCAGAAAAAAAATCGTTGATATTTTCCAGTACTAATGCAGTAATCTAAAATTATTCCATTACGATCCCGACTGAGTTCAAAACGAAGCATCCATTCATATCAATGGGCATCTTCGCTGGCCATGGATCAAGGATCCACTTTATTCCAAATCAACCGTTGGCATACGCAGATTGCTTAAACGGTATATGTCACTGATCTGCTATCAGATGGATGAAGCTGAAAGAAACTAATCTAATCAGATCCCTTGTTGCATTTAAGTAATGAGATTGTTAAGAATAATAACAGTGGCCTCAATACACAACAATACATGTAACACGCAATTTTCTGCAGTTGAAACATATAAAACGACTTTTAATTTCGAGTCAGTGTCTATGGACATCGTGAAAATCGCGTTATTGAATAACTAACATGTCAACTAACGAGTTCTTTAATTGGCTGATTTGTTTTCGTTTGTTATTCGCTAGCTACACCTGCCATCTGGTGAATAAGGTGATCATGCATCAGATTGACTGAGATTTTACAAAAAGCTAGAGGCCATATTTCTAACTGGATGTTGATCCGACTTGGTATATAAGCTTATATCATATTTATTTACGACAGTTTTGGTCATAAGTGTTGATTATGCGCATCTTAATGAGTTGATATTGCATATCATTGATAGCACAATTATTATATATGATTATACGATTATATACCCAATATCTTGAATGAATTTAACTTTGAGCGACATCCGATCGTATTAATGATAATTTTTTGCATCTGATTGGCTGAGCTTCTTACAATAAATGAATTTTCTGATAAGATTTTGATCAAACGTGGTGTATAGGCTGATATCGTCAATACCTCCGACAAATTTTATTCTGAATAATATCAAAACATAATAATAAGCCGTTCTTGCATGTGATTGGCTGAACTTGTTTGCAATCCAAAGGCTTCATTTCCAAACATATGTTGACAACACTCGGTATATGGACTTGTATCATTAAGATCTCTGATGCGTTTGATGAAGAAATTATCGTGTATTAAATCGAGGTGATCGTGTGTTTAACTTTTGTCCATGATTGAAGATTGTAATGATCATTTTTAAACAACATATTACATAGCTAATTTTTGTCCATGGTTGTAGTTATGTTTTGAGATAATGACAATTTGTAAGCAACATGTTCACTTACATTTGAGTTCAGGACAATGGATATTCCCTTGGAAAAAACTATGGTCTAACTGATGTTTGTCAGGTCGATTCGCTAAAATTTAAGTAAACAGGCCTGAATTTGTTTACAGCTTGGGATAGTTTTCCATTAGGATGATGGAGGTTCTTCAGTTAAGGTTAACGACATAGCTAAAGCTGATAGCACATTCAAGAACTGGAAGTCATTCAGAACACTATACTTTCGGACTTGTGAAATAACTTTATGATTATTTCGGATTTAATTCACAATATTCCAAGTTCCTCTTAAATTTTCATTTTATAACTTTGAGAATTAACTCATTTGTTGAAATGTACTGAACTTAATGGTTTTGTTTTTTCTGTCATTTGGTTCAAGACCTTATAGTTGTAATAAGAAATTGGGGGATCGTCTGATACACGAATTTCTTTAAAATATTCCGAGCAATTAAAATTGCTTTTGAGATTTAAATTTATTTTGTTTCGGAAGTATCTTTGTCGATGGTAAATATTTTAATTTCACATTTTTAAGAAATATTTAGTGAAGCCAACAAGCATACACAATGTAATTTAATGTAGTCAACTTTGTTTCAAACCCTATCCAGGAAGGACTAGAGTCTTTGAAAAAGGACGAGTTGCTTGAGCTTATCAGACATTATGTTATTTTGAAAGTAAAGGCATCTTTGATAAAAAAAAAACAAGCAATATAAATTAGTTTGGTACAGTATTTGGTGGAAAAGTTGTTTTTGTTTTTTTTTGGATAAAAGTGCTTTAGGCTTCATGCAAATAGAGTTAAGAAAGCTTCAGTTTCAGAAAGAATGATGAAAATCCAAAATCGAAAAGAGAGAGAGAGAGAGAGAGAGAGAGAGAGAGAGAGAGAGAGAGAGAGAAGAAAGAGAAATGCAAATGGAGAAAAAAGAAAGAGAAATACAAGTGAAGAGAGAGAGAGAGAGAGAGAGAGAGAGAGAGAGAGAGAGAGAGAGAGAGAGAGAGAGAAAGAGAGAGAGAGAGGCATATACAAGAAGACAAGACCAGAGAATCACAAATTTAGGGAGAGGAAAGGAAGAGGCAGAGTAAAAATGAGGGAAATACAGATGCAGAGAGAATGAGAAAAAAGCGAAAAGCAATTTAGATTAAAAGAATTAGAACTGGCAAGTGGAAAGCACGCCTCTTCTTTTAAATACAAGCTCCGGTTTTGATGTAATAGAACTAGTAGGATAGTACCCCCTTTTAAAGAAAAAGAAGTACAACAATATTTTACTCATTTTGAGAAAATGCTGGAAATTGAAATGTCCAAGAGAACATTGAACTTTGTTTTTACAAAATGTACTTATTGGCTAAGCTCGTGAAGTCTACACTTCAATATCGGTACCACAAAGTGCTAATTATGTCATGGTTAAGGAAGGTCACTTCAATAATTGTGAGACATCAACAAAGGTTTAGTAATTGTAGAAAAGACAATTGTCAAACCATTGTTGAATTTGCTAGGGAAAAATAACAACTCTTTGTTAGGCGGTGCTCAACGAGAACGTTGCTCAAGATTAGGATAGTCTCAGCTCATATTCGTTGAAGAGTCGAAGAATTGCATCCATAGTGATATCAAGACCTATCTTGATGAGCAAAATGTGTAAACTTTGGAAAATGCTGCTCACACAGCTGACAATTATTCCTTTTCTTACAAAGTTTCATTTGTTAATATGTTTCCTCTCAGTAGTGTTTTAAAAACTTAAAAAACAACAACAACCCCAAATAACAAAACAAAACAACAACAACAACAACAACAACAAGAAAATAAAAATAAAAAATAAAATAAAAACCCATCTCAGTCTCATATAAATACTTCCCAATCTCAATCTGGCACTACTTGTTCGAATCAAACTTCTGATAAGACTGATCAACAAAAAAATAAAAACCCATCTCAGTCCCATATAAGTACTTCCCAATCTCATTGTGGCACTACTTGTTGGAATCAAACTTTTCTGTTAAGACTGATCAGAAATCAATATATCTTCCTATAAGCACTTGTTGTAAGAAGAAAGGAAACATTATTTCTGATTGCTAAAGATTGAAAAATAAACAACATAATAAAGACAGAGCTATTCCAAATACCCTTATTTCAAAGATGTCAGAGTGGTGGTTTAGTATTCAAAGCAATAAATTCGCTGGGTCAAACAAACCCCAGTCTGATCCTATTATGGAAAATTATGAACCATTCATGTCGAAATGTTCGATGTCATTTACTGGTGATCCAGTCAAGCCTATGCCTATTAAAATATTAAGGGACACAGGTGTTCCTCCGAGTCTTGTTTTATCACGTATTTTGCCTTTATCTGAGAAGACTTCATCTAGTGACAGTATTCTTATTCAGGAAGTAGAGTGCGGTTTTGTTAATGTTCTTCTCCAGAGTGTAAATTTGACATCAGATTTGATCTCAGGACCCGTGACAGTCGGAGCAGTTACTTCTTTTAACCACTGAAGGTATTCATTTTATTACTAGGCAGTGATCTAGCTGGAGATAAGGTTATGTTTAATCCACTTGTAACTGACAAGCTTTGCTTGGATCAAAAAGTCGATCATATTGAAAATGAAATTCCTGATTTATACCTGCTTGTGCAGTTACTAGAGGTATGGCAAAATTAGTTCTTGAGACTGATGTTGATCAGGAAATAATTCCTCTAGCTGACATATGTATTGGTCAGTCTTTTGGTGCGGTCTCCTTTGCTCCTCGTGTTGATCGATCAAGAGGTATTGATCACAGTGATCCTCTTTTTACTTGTGAGAAAATGGAGATCACATGAGATGCATGCTTGTGATGAGTGGTCAATAGGCTATCAAGTTGTTCATATTGACAGGAAATTCTTGGTCTAACCCATGAAACTTCCTTGGCAGGTCATTTAGGAGTCAATAAGAGTTATCACAAAATCATGAATCATTTTTATTGGCCGAAAATTAAAAGTGAGGTTTCAAAATACTGTAGATCTTGTCGCACTTGTCAAGTGATACGAAAACACAATCAGAAGATACTAAAGACTCATCTGCAACATATTCCTGCATTTAACGAACCATTTAGAATAATGGTGGACTGTATCGCTCCCTTACCTAAGACGAAGTCAGGCAACCAATACTTGTTGACCAAAATGTATGCGTCCACAAGATTTGCATATGCAATGCCTTTGAGGAATATTAAAACTAAAAACATAGTAAAAGCTTCGATGAAGTTTTTTGTATGCCTTTTGGCCTTCCCAATCTGTCCAGTCTGATGAAGGGTCAAATTTTATTTCTGGAATTTTCCGACAAGTTATGCATGAATTTAGGCATCCAGCATCTTAAATCTTCTGCCTATCACTGTGAAAATCTATGGGCTTTAGAAAGATCTCATCAAACTTTGAAGAATATAATTCGGTCATATTGCTTTGATACATGAAAATATAGGGATGAAAGTGTTTATTTATTGTTGTTTGCTGTTTGGGAAAGAGTTCAAGAATCATTAGGTCTGAATCTTTTGAACTAGATTTTGGACATTCTGGCCGTGAATCACTGAAGTTATTAAAAGAGAAACTTCTTTCAACCGAAGATTCTGAAATGTTTCTGATTTAAAATATTAGTTGTCAGAGGTTTGTGAAGTAACAAAACTAATCTTCACTCTACTCAGTCAAAATTAAACCAAGGTATGACAGAAGTGCAAATGAAGGGAGTATTGAGCCTAGTGATAGAGTTCTGGCTCTCTTGTCCATGCTTTAAAATCATCTTTGGGCTAAATATTTTTGTCCTTATACAATTGAAGAAAATCAATTGACTTAAATTATATCACTAACATTACTGGGAGGCGAAAATAGAAACAACTGTGCCATATAAATATGTTAAGAGAGTGTTTTGTTAGAAACGAGTTCAGCTAATCGTTAACTAAATTTAGTTCCACATGTCCCACACAGTGGGGATTTAAACGACAGCATGCAGCCTGACTGAAGTGACTTTCGTTAAACCAATCTTCGAAATTTAGAAATATTCAACAATCTGGACCGAAAACTTTCACATCTATTGCCACAAGAAAAGGGTGAACTAAAACGGCTATTATGTGAATATTTGCACTTATTTACAGATGTTTCAACACGAACAAATAAATTCTACCATGGCGTTGAAATTGTAGATTCTACACCTTTGACACAGCATCAGTACAAGATGAATCCTCTCAAGCTGGTATGTTTGAATAAGGATATTAAAATCTTTTGCTGGAGAATGATTTTATTGAAATAAGTAAAATTAACTGAGTCGACCATGAGTTCTTGATCCGAAACTAGATAGTACTTTCCGTATGTGTAATGGCTAATGAAAAGTGTACAGTGTCACCAAAACGGATTCATTTCCAGTACCCAGAATCGATGACTGCAATGACAGAATTGGAAATGCAAAATATGTGACGAAGTTTAACCTTTATAAAGGATTCTGGCAAATCCCACCGACGTTAAAAGCAAAGGAAAGTTTCAGCATTTGCAACTCTAGATGGACTTGATCAATATAAAGTGATGACGTTTGGGATGAAAAATTCCCCGTCCGCATTCCAGCGTCTAATAAACATCTGGTCTAGATAACTGATGCGTTCATCGATGATGCCATCGTTTACAAAGACACCTGGAAAGATCACCTGGAAACCGTTCGGAAATTCGTTGATCTACTCATTAATGCAACTTTTACAATAAATTTAGGCAAAAGTGAGTTTTGCCGTGCATGTGTTGTATTTGTAAGATATATTGTGGCACACGGTCATTTTAAACCGGTGGAAGTTAAGGTGAAGGCTATCTCTGAATTTCTTGTGCCATTCAGTATGAGGCAACTGATGTGATTTTAGGGTATGGCTGGATATTATTGGAAATTTTACTCCAATTTTTCCATAATTGCTGAACTGACAGATCTGTTGAGTAAGAAACCAAGTTTCATTGGTCTGACAAATGTCAGGAGGCTTTTGATAAATTAAAGACCATAAATAAGAGTGCACCAGTTCTTTCAGCTCCAAATTCCAACCAGTCATTTAAAATGTCTGTTGATGCAAGTGTTATCGGGCTTGGTGAATTATTGATTAAAAAAGACAAAAATGGAGTTGATCATCCAGAGGGTTATTTCTATAAAAAAACAAAAAAAAAATAAATAAATAAACAAGCACCTGAGAAATTATTCCACAATCGAGAATGAACATTAGAATAATCTCTTTTTGAACACTTTGAAGTGTATATTCAACTCATTCTCCAATTATTATATTTAGTGTTCACAACCTCCTGACTTTCATCAGCAAAATGAAAAACAAAAATCATTGATTGTTGAGGTTGAGTTTGATGTTTTAGGAATACAATATTGACCTTAGGCACATAATGGAGAAAGATAATCTAATTGCATATTCACATTCACGTGTATAGGAGTTATATGTTATATATTTTGTTTATATTTTGTATTAGTTATAAGACATCTTCCTGTGTAGTTTTAATTATATGTATATTTGATTAATATATAAAGGAAAGCTTTATTGTATAGATCTTTCTTTTTCTTTATGAGGGGATGTGTTATCTGTAATCTATATTGTGTTTCACTTTGTCCATAATTGTAGATTATAATGATCATTTGTAATCAACATATTACATTGCTAATTTTTGTCCATGATTGTAGATTATGTTTTAATTCAATGATCCTTCGTAAGCAACACATTTTCTTGGACTTGAATTCAGGACATTGGTTTTTCTCTTGGAAAAAAAATCATGGTCTACGTGATGTATGTCAGGTTGAATTTGCTAAAATTTAACTAAACAGACCTGAACTTATCTACAGTTTGGGGTAATTTTCCATTAAGATAATGGAGTTTCTTTAAAAAGGTTATTGTGGCAAAGCTCAAGTTGAGACGTATAAAAGGTTGTTTAAATCAAAATGAACCATTTCTATTTTAACATGTGTATATCTAGTGGAATCACTTTTTGTTGCCTTCCATTATAACTTAAGAGGATCTATTTATTTAAATTCATTGGAATTACAAAATGCTTATTGACTTTTTAAGTAAATCACTATGTTGGGAGTATTGTGAATTCATTCAAGGACATTCTGGATTATATCACTGTGATCCATCAAGACTGTTGGCATATCAGCTCGTCCAAGACTATTGGCACATTAAGGATCTGGAATTCATTCAGATCATGACACTTCTGGACATGTGATAGAACATTTAGGTTTATTTCGGATTTAATAAACAATACTTTAAGTTCCTCTTAATTATTTTTATAACTTAGAGAATTAAATTATTTGTTGAATTTTACTAAACTTTAGTGCTTTTCTGTTACAATGTTTAAGATCTTAGATGAGGCATATAATGAATACAATTCAAGCATATCAATATAGTGATTTAACTAATTGAGTTACCCTGTTTAAATGAATGCATTATTATTTTTATTGTTTTTATCATTATTAATTTTATTATTATTATTCAAACCGTGGATGAGTATGATTGTGAGTGACATCTGCACATTAATCACATCTTATGCAAAATTATTTTTGGGTCAAAAGAACAGTCCATTTTTCATCTAAAATGTTTTTTTCTTTGAAATACCATAGTAACAGTAACTTTAAAATTGGTTAAGGTCCAAGTGAGTTAAAGAGTACAAAATACTATCATTACATTAACTTAATTTCCAGGGTATATTCTTTTAGAAGCCTTCAATAGGTGTTTTTCATTCTAGTTTCTGAAGAACAAATGGATCAATGTTTTTCACACCAAAAATGTGGAATTCCAAAATACGTGACATCAAACATTGGGGAGGCATATAAGGCATTGTTCATGGTACTCTTGTTACACATGACTTTAGTGCTCGTAGAAAAAGAGAATTTCTTCAGTAGATTTTATAATCTTTCAATTAATAGTGTCTAAAAATTTTAAAGTAAAATCCAACAAACTTTTGAAATGTAAAAGATATGTCATAATGTCCTGCATCTGGTTCTATGGTATGTTTCTCAGATGCATTCCTCACCATGTTTCACTTCCTACCACGAATAGCACTTATTACACTTCAATGCAAAAGTCAATCTAAATTAGTGAGATGAGTAATTTAGGTCACAATGACCTGCTTATCATAAAATTGCTTTGTTCTCCCAAAGATGTAATAATTCACTTAATTTCATAAACCTATCTTGAATGGTGTCTTAAAAATGAGCTAAAATGAATAAATTGAACAAAATTCAGTAAAGCATGAATAAATTATCATTGCGAGATACTTGTATCTCTTGTATTTAAATGCATCCCTTTAAAGTTTTTCACATCCCTGCAAAGAGTTAGGTATAATGTAATTAATTAATTACAAAACTGACCACTATCAGTGAAGCATGAAACATAGGTTGCAATGACCTACTGTAAATATGGTGTGTTGGTCATTGATATGCATCCCATAACCAAGTTTAATAATCCTTGTGTGAATAAAAGATGGAAATGAAACCTAAATGCAAACTTGACCCAAGTAATTGTAGCATGAAATATGAATTACAGGGACCATGTGTTAAGCTGATTAAATGCAAGTTGCATAGATGCATGATTCTATTATGAACAATGCCTATGTAACTCGGCTTAGATACCTAACTTTGCTCTAAACAAAGATTGCCCCAAAACTTTAACTCAGCGAGTTGTCCAGAAATATAATATATAATAATATAATCATGATTACAAAAGACTCAAGTGAAGATCAATACTCTTCTTTTTTTTATTTTACAGAGGCCAAGCAAGAACCAGAGCAGTTTTAACAGGTCAACACTGAATCATTCTATAACCTGAAGAAAAAAAAAATTCAAGAAAAACTATACAATATGCCACAATTTACTTTTGTACTCCAAACTATAGGCTAATGTACCACATTAAGACATGCAAATTACAAACATGACAAAAAAATTTACATCTACATGTAAATTATGTTCAAAGTTTTTAAAACAGTATACTGGCTGTAAGTCAAAAATTTTAAATTTTGGCACATATCCAAAATTACATTCAGTCATAACTTGAAATATATATTTCATTTAATTTAAAATTGCTTTGTTTTCGGTGAATTTTTTGGTGCAAAACCACCAAAGGTCATGGCAGCTGAGGAAACTTGCCATATTGTATTAGCAGAGATTATCATATTTTGCAGTGTATACATTTTTGTGAATCTCTTGCAATGAGATCATGTAATACATCCCATAAAAATGTATACCTGTACGATTTCTAACCTGTCAAGATCCATAATTAGCAAAATTTAACTAGCCAAAATTAAAGTCATCACTTTTGTAACATGATGGCCAAAATTCATGTTATGAGTTTCTGAACAAGAAACCATAATTTTACATCCACAAGAAATAGCTACTATACATGTATTTTTATGAAATGGTCATTTAATATCACGATTATCTACAGAACGAAATGTAAACAAATCACTCTGGACTCTTGTTTGCCTAGATTTTATGCAATTTTTCAACACAAACTTTACAACCTCACAAAAAAAGCAGATAACAGTGTTAGTGCAAAATGATACTGTGCAAATTTACTTCATTTTTAGAGAGATGTTAAATTAATCTTGGTTTACTCATAACAACCTTATCCATTCTTGCAATGTGATTACACCCAAAGGAAATTCAACTTCTTCATTACATTCTCTCAGGTCAACCATAACATACCATATATACTTATTTACAAGTTTGAGTCCCACTTCACACAACATAGACTAATTCCTCCTAACAAAACTTAAATTAATCAATGCATGTCATAAATCTCATACTTGGAAAATGCAAGCGTATTATTATCCTTAAAGATAAAATTACTTTAATTAAATTTTCTGCAATTAACAACACTAAAGTCACCAAAAAAACTTTGTTAATTGTAAAAAACCAAATTTCAACAGATTGTGAAACCGTTCATCTTCTGATTGTTCACTGTCTTAATGCCACCCAGAAATACCTCATGCTGACTGATGGCAGATGTTATTCTCCAGCAATATTTATTAGATTTATCCATATATGACATGTATACGGATAAAATTAGCATATTTAAATCTGAACAGTAATGTGAATGTTAAATGTAACTGGAAGGGCTTGCAATACACATTTCACTGTACAGTGAATCAACAGGCAAATTCATGTACAATGTATGCAACAACATGCTGTATTACTATTTAGTACATTGTGTTAAAGTTCTGTCAAACCACTTGTAGCATAAACAATATCTTGATTTTATGTGCTCAATTTTTCTCACTGAGGGCTCTACATGTCAAGGTCAAGCCCATGTTAACACATTTCTCATTCTCAAGTATTTTATCACATGACATTCACATCTAGCATTAGGTCATCTGATAACAATTTTATGTCACTATTCTATATGTCAAGGTCAAGCTAAATTACTTCTCATTCTCAAACTGCTTTTATTACGTTCCATTTACATTTGGCATTAGGTCATTTTATAGTGATTTTATTTCACATGTGATATAACATCAAGTGACACAAGTTTAGCATTAGTTCATCAAGTTATGTTCTTCTAACTTTTATGTGACAAAAACAATGGCAACTATTTTCACTATACATGAAATTTAACAGAAAAATAAATTATACTACAATAATTCAAAAACTATAATACAACAAGTTACTTGCAGCAACAAGCTCCTGGTTAATGCACTACATTAACTTAAGATAATGACATTCATAAATGAGGTTTGGTCCAAATATGTCTATGCTCCAGTTTCACCATGCATATAAAATTTCTCCCTCAGAGTAACTTTCTATTGTCAGCTGTGAATGTTTAATTACCATTCAGCTGTCAACATTTAATTACCATTCAGCTGTCAACATTTAATTACCATTCAGCTGTCAATGTTTAATTACCATTCAGCAGGCATCACGGATTAACATACAGCCATACTATCTGAATTCTTCTGGAAAAAAGTTATATCTCTGAGAAAAAATTTTAGGACTTACTTGAATTTTAAGAAAACTCAAAAATAAAAATTCAATAAAGATTCCATCTACAATTCAAAACTAGATGGATTTTTTTTAATCATGTCTTCTACCTTATGACAAAAATCATAATACTCTGATAAACAAGTTATTTTGAAATCTCTTTTGAAAGATAAATTTTGAGACATTTACTGAAGCAGCATCTGAGCAATATGTATGCCGGTCACAAGTTACATTAGCAGATTTGCAAGAAACTGAGGGCTGGTCACAGGAGCAGCCAAGTTACATTAGCAGATTTGCAAGAAGCTGAGGGCTGGTCACAGGAGCAGCCAAGTTACATTAGCAGATTTGCAAGAAGCTGAGGGCTGGTCACAGGAGCAGCCAAGTTACATTAGCAGATTTGCAAGAAGCTGAGGGCTCGTCACAGGAGCAGCCAAGTTACATTAGCAGATTTGCAAGAAGCTGAGGGCTGGTCACAGGAGCAGCCAAGTACAGCTTGAGGATGGTCACAGGAGCAGCCAAGTAGAGCTTGAGGCTGGTCACAGAAGAAGCTGAGTATGAAGCTGGGAGCAGGTCACAAAAGCAGAGGAGCATGAAGGCTCAGGGCAGATCACAGGAGCAGTTGAACATGAAGGTGGAGGCAACATGCAGGAGTAGCAGAGCAGGTGAGAGATGGATAATATTATGAAACAACTGATTGTGACTGAAATTTTAAGATTTAAAAATGAGATAAATTTTTACAGAATATTATATGCAGAAATAAATAGAGAACTGGAATAATTATGAAAGAACTGAATATTTACCATTAACATTAACAGTCATAAAAAACCAGGTTGTACAAAACTTAAAGACATCTTATTATGTGAAAATTAATACAAAAATATGACTGTCACTGAGTATGATGAAAGAAAAATAAAAATCCAGCATGCAAACAAACAAAAAAAGGTATTTAACTGTGCTGTACAGGCCTACTTTGAAAATATTTCTCCATTTTTGTTTTCCACTGTAAGAGTAATAACAATCTTGTGTATGATAAGTGACAATACACAGAGTTGAAATAAATGCTTAAAACTAAACTGTTGTGTAATCTGAACACATTACAAAATTATCATGTCTTATTTTTTAAAACTTGTCTGCATGAAATACACAACTACATTGCTGATATTGAACCCTGTCCAATGTGCCAGTAAACATTTAAACTTGGCACACCATAAGCCATAAGCTAAATTATGCAAGTTACTATCAAGTATGTAAAACTTCAAATATTTGTTTTATTAATTTTATAATAACAAGTGTGTTGAAACCAAGAATAAGTCATTACAAGCGCCGTACAATCAAACTTGTGCTATTTCACATACCGTACATCCAATCTCAGTAAGACAGGGTAAATAATTGAAGCAATTACTATAATACACTAGTTCCTAGCAAACTGAGTCCATTAAAACCACTAATTACATTATGTATTCATATTAATTACTTAATCTTAATTTACATTTCTCAATGTGGATGAATGTCATAGTTAAGGACTAATGTACATATTTACCAGTGAAGCAGACAAACAGCTCACAAAACACTGAGAAGCTAGTGTGATGTTATTATTCAATGATTTAATCTATGTTTACATTTCTCAAAGTGGATGAATATCATTGTTAGGGACTAATATATATAGTTACAACAAGTGAAGCAGAAAACCAACTCACAAAACACTGAGAAGCTAGTGTGCTGTTATGATTCATGTGCAGGAATTAAATGAGAAAAGCATGATTTCAAAAATTACCTCAATTAATAAACTGTCATTAATGCACGTACAAATTAAAGCATCATAAATGATACCTTTTTCTGGAATAAAAAGGTCCTTAAAAAAGGGCTAAATTTGTACATGTTCTTTACTTCCACAGAGGTTATACAAAGAATCCGAATCATACACAAGATAACGCAATAAAGCAAACAAGTCAAAAAGTCTGATAAAACAGAAGGGGAATAACTCCTGACATAAATTACAACAAAAACAAAGAATTCAAGGACATAATTTGAAGTTGCATGCATAATAACCACAATCATAAGATAAAAAGAGGATTATATTACTTAAAGCCAAACTCACTCCCAATTGCAGAATAACAGTCAGCGGAACTAATAAATAATACTGTTCAAGACTGTCCAATATTTGTAGACAGGAGTCAACATAAATACAATGAAACAGGACTCCATACTCTCAAATCTTTTAAGAAATTTATGCTTTAACTTAAATTCCAATAACTTAAAGAATTTATATATCTAATTTGAATATAGCTAGAATCACAGATTTTTCTTTAACTTGGGTCGTTTTCTAAACTAAGAAATCCTGATGACATGGTGCAGCCTAAGTACCATGACTAATTTGAGGGTTTGAGCTTGAACGTTTTGAGTTATACATGGTCAGTGCAGCATTCATGCACTGCTAATGCAGAAAGCAGCCGGGCTCTATTAAACGGTTTGTCCTTTTGTATACATTTTCAAAATGGTGGAAAAATACTTGGCTCGAGTTAGCATTGCATTAAATGTTCCCAATTTTTACAACTGTTTTTCACTGATTAACATACAAACTTTATGTGTCATTGGAAAAGGATATTTAAATCCATGTAAGCAAGTAAACAGCTTTTAGTACGTGCCAGGATATTAATGGCAAACTGTGTATCTAAGCTCTCTCTAAGAAGGTCTCCTTCCGGAAAAACAAAATTTGTATATACTAATTGCAGCAAACTACATCTCTCACCGTTGGCTTTTGTCATCTAATTTCACCCACTTACTGTCTGAAGAACAGGACTGTTAAGCCTATCTAATGCTAGCCATACTGAATGCTGCCCTGACTATTAGGACTCTCTAAAAGTAGCTATATGCCTCATCAATTTCATACACAAAATGGTGGCAGAGAAATGAATGAAGTGGACACAGAGTCGAGTTTGGGTGTGGGAGATGGTGAGGTCACAACCATTCTGAAGTTCAATATAGAGTTTTTGCTGAGACTATTTTAGCATTCAGACCTCTCACTCCATAATCTATAAAACTGTTGCAGAAAATGTACATAACACAAAACATTTCCTGGAATATTCGCATTTCAAATGGATTCAAAGCGACAATACTGTAGCAAATTTGTGTCTTTCATGGTAAAGATAAAGTTTTGTTCTAACCAGTCATATTTAAACTGATTTTTTTTTAACATTTTCTATTTCTGTGAACTGAAGATCATTCTTCCTGCTGGATATTTTTGCCATCTCTATTCTTTAATCAATCCACAATCAGTTCTGCGAACACTATGTTACATGACACTGAAATACAACAGAAATTTCTATTGGCCAATTTAGGGTTATTAGCCAATGAAACAAGTGTCTTAGGAAATAATAATTGCTATTATTAGGGCCAATTCTATTAGACCATTCCGAATGTTGCAGATTGTTGAACCTGCAAAAGGGTTGGCTCTTTGGCTGCCGGTATCCTTACCTCCTCTATGTGGACCTGGAATAGGAGGTGTTAGACAAATGCTGTGATATGACTGTTGCCTTGTGGTGCTCTTGGAGCAGTGTGAATAAGGATAGGAATGCATCTTTTGTGCAAACTGGAGGTTAACAGAATCAGCTATAGAATGAGACAGTGAATGTTGAGCTGCCCTGCAAAGTATGTGAACCATGCACTAGACTCAGAGTTCAGCTGTAGTCTCAACAGTCAGGTCCAGACTATACTTAGCTTCCTGTAAATAACATGGAGACCAAACAGCACATTGAGCCAACAGCTACAATGTTGTAATGCTGCATGCTGAGGAAAGGCTTCATGTTCATGCGTATAGGCTATGGTTTCCCAGGCCTGCAAAACCTGTCAATGGCTAGAACTTTCATATGGATAACTGGTGTGTAATTTATAAAAGGCCTGATTGAAGTCAGGTGGGAAGCATCATGGAAAGAGGGCATGCTGACACATGGGTCCTGAAATTGCCTGTCCCAGCAGTATGAAATGTCGGCAACTCAAGTGGACTGGTAACTGAATGAAAAGCTGGTCTTCTTTAGTTAAAAGGTTGATGGATGTGTGAATTCTGTAAGTGGCCATTCATGGAAGAAGAAGGCAAAACTCTGAGGAAAGAAACCAGAGGTTTTCAACAGATTCATGGAAGGTGGAGTCTTCCCTGGACATCATTTGATCAAGCATACAAGGAACTTGCAAATACATGTCTTATAAAATCAAAGTTGTGGGGCAATGAGGAAGCGTACTGGGCGGTAGTGATAACTGGACTAGGAAGGCAGGTAGTTAGGGCTCATGAACAAGGCTGGGAATCCATCCATGTTGGTAAGCTCAAATTGTTTGCTTTGAGCATTTTCAAAAGGCTGAGATGGGTACTAGGTATCCAGGAAATTGAAATCACTGTAGATGGTACTTAGTTGCAACATGGAGCAGTCTGGTGCGGATCTACATGGCCTTCATATGTCTAGTACAGTATATCATGCACAACATGATCATCAGATCAAATGATCTATTACATAGCCAGGATTGAAAGTGGCATGACAGGGTGTGAGATGCTGTTGGCATCTCGAAACTGGGATGGGATATGCTGGGAAGACAGATGACTGTACCCAGTCCTGATGACACTAAGTGATGGTCTCAGAGGTGAAGTGGATAAGGTACAAGACTGGCTGATGTCTGCTCATGAGGTCCAGTGCTGGCCATCAAGGTACAGATCACCACAGCCATTATGGGGTTTACATGCAGTGAATGGTTGTTCAGGATTTGTTCAAGTGAGCTGTTGTAACGTGACCCAGTAGTTTAAGTGCTGGCAGGACAAGGACAGGGAGAAGGCAAACTAGGTGATGATGTTGCTGTGGTCCTACATGGGGCCTGAGTGCCAGGGAATGTTAGGCCTTTTTATGATTGGGTACTTCTTAGCCTGATGTGACTGTGACATTAGGAAGTTTGCAACTAAAGCAGCATTGGCATAAAGGCTAATAGCATCCACATCATTTGAAGACTGTTGTCTGGCTTTGTTATTAGCTCAGTCTATCTGTTTGCCAAAAAATGCTGCCTATCTGTCCCCAATCTACTGAACACAGATTTGACATGTACCCAATTCCAATTTGACATGTACCCAATTAAAAGTCATGCATCTGGGATGATTATCTTAGCCAGTTTAAACCTTTTGCATTTAATCATGACAAAGGATACCTGTAATTACAGAAAGCAAAACAATGGCATACATCAGCAAAGTTTAGTCAGGCATTGCACTAGACTTGCAGTGAAGTGGATGCAAAGAAATGGAATAAATGGCACAGAAAATTACAGAAATTATCTAACTAATACATGATCATTTACCTGAAATCAAATGCAATAACAGTTCAGTAATGAAGTGTATTGTTTTTGCTATGGGCTATAGGAGTATATAATGATGGGTTCAGTTACTGTATAAATAACACATCATTCATCTGTTATCAATAGAGCAAACTTCAAAAGGAAAATAGATTGTTACATACTTTCATGTGATGAGAAAACTCCCAAGGATTGATCCAGTTTTGAGAATGACAAAAAAGGAGACATTCTAATTCATCAGCATGAGATAAGGAGGGATAAAGACATATATAATCAGACCTAACAAGGAAGCATATGTATATCAGACCTAACAAGGAAGCTTTTATGTATATATCTGTGCGTTTCCAGTAGAGAAGTTTTATTTTTCCACTGTTGTTTACAATCAGTGCAAAACAAGTTGTTTTAGTTATCAATAGGGCAGAATCTGTTATGTTATTTCCACTAATGAATGCCAATGAAAAAATTAAAATCTGTTATTGTGTGTGCTTAAATAACATTCTTGAAGTCTGCTGCTATTTAGATATTCTCCAGTTCTTTTTTTATCTGTATCCGCCATACCAAGTACAAGGGTAGTGGGTGAGAATTAAGTGTACTGTAATATCAACCAATAGATGTAAGGTCAGTGTAACTTTGAACCGGTATATTCATCTCAGCCCTAGGGAAGTGAATGTAATATCTATATAATTTGGAGTCGATACAGGAACAATGGTAAGAATAAGCTTAAAGAGGAATGTAGTTTTATACAGATTCCATGCAGTACTAACCTAACAGGGTTAATAATACAATATACTCTCAAACCATGAAGTGAAATCTGCAGAACAAAATGTACACTATCTAGTGTATATATACACTGTAGTGTATATATAGCATTAATAAAACAAATGGGGAAACCCAAAACAAAAGCATAACCATTAGATTAATGCACATAATAAAATACCAAGAAAGTCATCTTGTAAGGAGAGCTCATACACATTCATTCTATGAAAGAAATTATTTGGGACTTGTAAATATAGTATATGTACAGGCAAGTGAATATCACAAAATATATGAGCACAAATGAAAGACTTCATGAACAATACAGCTGTATGAAGATCATGATACTGTACAACTCTTATTGTCTGTGGATGACGAGTTGGCCTTCTTCCTCCTCCTTGGGTTATTTGGGTCCAATACTGAAGGATCACGTGCATCAAAGCTATCTGTATCCAGGTAATACCATTCATCTTTGTCCCCCTGAGTGTTGGGAACAAACCCCTCGGACTTGGGTGGTCCTCCATCTGGGAAGGTGTCCTCATCCAGTTCATCTGAAGGAAGAGATTACAGCATTTTTCAAATTACTGTCTGAAGTTCAGAACTATTCCAATACCACTGTCCTTGTGACAAGGTATCAGTACACTACTTGAGTCAATCAGCTGTTGTTGGACCCTATTGGAATCCCTGAGAAAATTATTAATGATGTTTCCTGAATATCTGCTGCATACATGTGGTTCTACTGGTGCTATACCAAAAGAATACCATTTTAATGGCTGTCAACTGCACATACAGTTTTATACTTTAAATCTACTATTTTCTAAAATGAAAAGATTTATTTAAGAAAAGGTTGAATAAAACAACCCAATCATGGAATTGTTACATGTTCTATTCATACAACAGAGAAACCAGCCAGAACCAGTCTACTGGGGACTGAAATGTTCCAGCAGTAAAATGATCGTTGTGATGATGCATGACTGAGTAAGAGATTTAGAATTCTTGTTGTTATCATGGGTTTAAAGCCATTTTTCAGCAAAAAATAGGCTTTACATGGTGGCAAGTATATATGGCAGCAGAAGAACCTGGGAAAACCCCAAGAAGATGCAGCAACCTATGGGAAGCTACTGGCAAGCTTTCTAACATACCCACATTGAAGCCAGAGACTAGAATCATGTGGACATAAATGAGATGTCAGTCATCTATAAAGGCAAGTGCCTTAGACCACTCAACCACCTGGGCCCCCTGAATAGAATCGTAAAACTGCTAACATGCGTACACAGCAATCTGTTAATTGATTACCTTGCTGTAAATTGGGGCACTTAAGTCCAATTGCAGCATGTTTTCTGAGGTGTTATAAGTAACAAAGGGAACAAAAGGTGTTCCATGATGTCTTCTGAGCCGTTGATAAAAACTGGCCAACCATTGGTGGAGGAGCGATAAAATGGAGAGAACGAGCATAAAAAATTATTTCAGCAGACATGCTATTTTGATTTTTTATGTACTGTTTAATTGTAATTGTATTAATTATTCAAGAGGTTTTAAGAGGGATATTAAGGACAGCTTTTTTTCAGTTCATGTCAAAATGCCAAAATATGTGCTTTCTCTCAACGCTAAAAAAGCACCAGCTTTGCAAAATTCAACAATGCTTGGATATCAGAGTTTAAGTGTGTGCAGGCAAGTAGTAAAAGTCCCGAGTTTGCACAGTGTTTCAAAGGTATATGCATCTTTTGGATTTCATAGAATATTTATGAACATAAATTAAGTTCAAGCCCCAGATAAAATACATCCAATGAAAATTTATTCCAAGATAATTTTAAAGTTGGTATAAATTATTCATAATAGCATAAATACATAATATATTTTTTCATTGTTTATTTCAAGTCTAAATATTTATTGCTTTTTGTAGTATTTACAGTGGTGAAACCTGCCAACAGATATTTTTGAATCTCAGCAACAAAGGGAAAGAATCCCTTGAGGATGAGGATGAGGAATACATCTCAAGTCCAACTCAGTAACATCCTCCTCAAGGTGAACAGATCTTGGAGAAATATTCTACACTACAGCAGTCAGCACTTTACAAACACAGCAACAGAAAAACTTAAGTTAGAACATCTTTGCAGGCTGAGCATGGATGTCTTGTTATTGACACATTCTAATGCTGATACAGAAAGGACATTCCCCATTCTTTGCAAAACTGCAAAATGATTCAAGGGGAATTCTTGACCCGAGAACTATTGACAGTCTGTTAAGTGTGAAGCATAATAAACACAATGAATGTCATCAGACTGTAATCTTGTGAAGGAAAATAAAAATGCTTTTGGATTTTATTTTTAAACAAATCCATGCAGTCAATGATAAGTTAACAACTCTTCCTTTTTCATTAATTGACAATATACTGACTCATTATTACTAAATATTTTTTATCAGAATCAGAATTGGATTTATTTTCAAAAGAGTTTAAAGAGAATATATATGGCAAAAAATGCACTGGGTTTTTTTGTTTCAATCTCCTTAAAACATAAAATTTATGCTGATAAAAATCTACTAGTCTAGAAACCAATCTACTGATGAGGATCTGTGTATAAATCTCCTGGTCTGAAATCCTGGTTTGACATCTGTCACATGCATGTTGCTGGCCAGTGCAAAATGTTACTTGTATTCCATACAAATCTGCATTAAAACCGAAATTGAAACATTTATTGATTTCAGCCAGTTGCCTTTTTCGTACAATGAGAAAGCACACAGGCTGGAATCAGCCAGTTCTGAAAAAGGTACTAAGAATTCCATTCATTTCACATAACCATTGCTGATGTTTTCTCATACACTGGGGGTAAGTCAGAGCTCAAAATACAATACAAATAAGTCTTGGTTAAATTTATCTTTGAACTAAAAATGCAATGGATTGCATTTTTCAGAGTGCAATATACTGCTCATTTCCATGAAGCCTGTAGTAGTAACAAGGTGCAAATGACACTGAACATTCATTTTTAAAATACAAAAGCAAAGGAGCTATAATGAGTTGATATAAACTAGACTTGTTTTTTTGTGTATTTGTTTGAAATCACTGTTCCAATGTTAAAGTTTAAATGAAAATGAAATTTACAATTAAGTGCATGTGATGTTACAAACCCCTAAAAACAATGGTGTTAGAGTGCTTCAGCTTAAAATTCATGATCACTGCATAGACCACACATTCTAACTTTAATCCATACACAGACTGGGAATAAAACTGGTACTTACCCAATCACATGATTAAAAAAGGATGAAATAGGAGCTCAAGGAAGAAGTTGAGCTGCACTCAACCCGACTTCATGAGTGCAAATTGTGAATACAAATTTGCTTTTAGTCTTTTTAGACCTTAAAAAGTTTGTAATTTTTCTTTGGTGCTGAAATTTTAAGTGCAGTTAACATATATGTAAGCTACTCAATCACGATCACTGAGACTGAGGTTGTGCTTACTGGTTCAGTCTTCCTAAATGGAAAAATTTCAAATATCGCATGGGTGCAGCTAACTTTTATATACTATCACACTGTGCAAGTTACATGACTTAAATCTATTGGATAATTTTGATTGTGTTCACAATGTAGGTGTTTCTTATTCAAATCCTTGGAAGGGAATAATTTCCATGTCCCAAAAAAAAATCATAGTGTTACTGGTAGATGCTTTCTAAAAATATGGATATTTAAAAATTTTTAAAAAGATTGTATGGACTTGTCGCAGAGCAAAGAGTTACCATGAATTTGCTATTTTCATAGGATATCATACTTTATGGATTTCATGGCTGATACAAACTACAAACCTAGGAACAATCATCCTTCTGTAAAAAAAAAAAAACCAAAAACAAAATTAACAACAGCAAAACATCTATCATTTAAAATACTAATGAAAAGATCAAACTTTGCAAAGCAACTAAAAATTAATATCCACGAAAATAAATTTCAAGTATCATCAATGAAATCTGGTAAACATGTAAGTAGCCTGGGTTAGAAACCAAATAAACAAAGGAATGCTGGACACCTGGCTTCTAATGGCACATCTGAAACAAATGTGCTGGAAATTACCAAATGTTATAAAACAGAGTGGTCCAAACTGCAGGCCCACAAGTCATTTTTGTGGCCTGTGCTCCTATAAAAAGTAAGTTCTATAACTAGAGTATAATTACCATAATATATATCAAGTCTGGCCCACAAACTTTACATTTTTGGGCCATGTGGTGCATGGTGTTTAAGATGTTGGACCAACCTGTTACAAAATATACAGTTTTCAAATAATTATGGCCCCAATGTGATAGCAGAAGGGGACATATTATTTTGCTGCTGTCTGTTGATTCATTTTTATGTCTGCAAATCTGTGCATCTGTCCAGAATCGGTTTAGGCATGACAACACATAAATTACTAAACTGATACAAATTTTATCATTATCAGGGGTCTGGATGTCCTTACTTGATTTTCAGACCAATACATAATTTTTAAACCCGGTTTTTTTTTACATTTTTAAAACTTTTTGGTCTGGGACTTTTGTGACAAAAATCTGATTGCACAATTAAGCAAAACCGCTCAAGGTAGATAATGAAATTTACCAAGAACATAGGAGTTTCATGCAGATAACCTGATTCAAAATTCAGACCATTTGTCATTCTTTAAATACACATTTATGGCAATAACTGTATAACCATGGTTAAGGAAAAACCACTTTACTGACAACTGAAATTTGGTCTGCATTTTTAGATGTGTATGCAGAGGACTTGATTTTTAAGCCATTAGAACAATTTTTCCCACTTTTCTAAATTTTTTAATTTTTTATCTTCAACTTGTTTGGTCTGGGCTTGTGGCAAATGTGTTTCACAAGCTCAAAACTAGTTATAGACTTAAAAATGTTATTATGCCCATATTTTCTTAAATTCTGTTCAGAGTCACTAACTTTTTTAAATATGTGCTTGTGCCTAATTCCAACAGAGGGATGAACAGTGCACTTGAGAAATCATACCTCATGAAAGAGTTGCAGAATGGTTCAAAACATGTGTTTAAACTGCAGTTCCATACAGATCTTCATATTCCCTTGTCATTACCATACCTTGAGAGGGAAGATCTTCACCTGATGGGACATGGTGGTCAGCAGACGTTTCATCACTTCGCGAAGACGAAGCCATCTGAACAGCAGCCAAATGATATGCTCTAGCAAACAATGGGCCAGCAGACCTCATCGTAGGTTGATACAGACCCAAGTCTATCTGTGATCCTTCTCTGATTGAAGAAGGCCTATTTGGAGTCCTTTGCTGGATGGGAGCTTGATACTGACTCTTGTCGGTCTGTGATCCCCCTCTGAATGGAGACGCCGTATTTGTAGCCCTTTGTGGGGCAAAAAGTTTGAGTGAAGTTTCTTGTGACTTGGGCTGTGTCTCATGTACAGTTCTTGCTTCTGATTCATGTACAGTTTTTAGTACTGTCTCATCTACATTTCTTGCTCTCGATTCATGTACAGCTTTTAGTCTTGTGTCGTCACTTTGCTCCCTACCTACAGTCTTCAAAACTGTCTCCTCATTGTCATTATCTGTAGCTTTCTTAAATGGTGGAATCTGTACCCCAGATGGGCTAGGTGGCACTGTGGCAATGGGCTTTGACTTGATTTGGGGTTTTGTCCCCAGGTGGCTGGGTTCATTCTTCTTTTCCATATTTGGTATGGAACCAATCTGTTCATTCTTCTTCTCCTCCATCACAGTTTTATTATGATCCTTGGACTTGGTCCTCAAAGACTGTTCCTCTTTCCCCTTCTCCTCATCTTTCTTATTCTGAAAGAAATTAGATATACTGTATTTGTGTTATCAAAATTAACATTAAAAATATATTTACCTTTCTTCCTACCTTTTCAAAGATTTTCATCATCACTTTTGTGGAGAAACTACAATTCCATACAAATCATCATCTGCACAAACATAACTATATAGTAATACACTGGTGTAAAAGCAGGTTGCAATCTACATTTCGTGGGCACTGAGTCAATGGCCCATTCTTTCTTTTTAAAGAGGTCAGGGGCAGTACTTCACAGGTCTTTTTCTTGCAAAATAAAAAAAAACCCATGCTTTTCATTTCTTTTATTACTTTCATACTATGCAGTTTATAAAACTTAATGTAACAGACATAAAGAGCTCTTTCATCACCTGAATCCAGTTTTTGTGTGAAAGATTTAATAGACATAAAGAATTCTTTCTTCACCTGTGTCCAAGTTTTGTGTGAAAGATTTTATTCTGGAGGGAATTATTTGGGGTCATCAGAGGCAAAAAATGAGCCCTATCCCAAAGAGAAAGATTTCAAAATTACCCAAGTTTGGCAATTTATTTCATCAAAATTTTCTCCACAACTGGTCTATTGTTTACCTGCATGATGGATCCTGATCTCACCCCCACCGCCATTCCCATGTATCCCACTATTCTGTTATTAAATGTACTAAGCTTTATCGAGCTGGGTATTGCCAGCCACTGTGTGTGTGTGTGTGTGTGTGTGTGTGTATATATATATACACACCTTGATACAATATGTATCATGATACTGTCACATACACAAATAAACTGGAACTAGCTATCCCATATTTGCAACTAACATCTCTTGGATCATTAAATAAATCTGTTGTAGATTAATTCCCAGCCCCTGTCGTGGGGACAGCTATTATCTGTGACTTTCTTTTAGTAGATGGTCACTAAAACATTCATTATCAGTAGATGCACTACAACAATTTTAAAACATGTTTATTGTTGTATTATGTTAACCAATGCACTCAGAGTGTGAGAGTAAATGAGGTGAGTGCCACTATTTAACATAACTAATTTATGTTGTTCTCTTCAACTATACTTTTAGGTACATGTACTTTGCTGTTATCATTTTTTAATATTGTAGCTATGCTCAAGCAAGCTGGGGATAACTCTAATATGCTTTTTGAAATTAACATCAGCTCTGGATTTCAAAACAGGTCCTTTTTTGCACCATACCCTGTGTTCATGTAATAATGTTTTGCTGGGAATTATGGGTATTTATGCAAAGCTGATACCCTAAAAATATGCATATCAGGCCTAATTATAATTTTAGTACCAGTTTCAAGGTGAGTAAAAGAAAGACGAAATCTTCAAATTACATCTGATCCTCTTAACTGGCCAAATACGCACCCCGTATATATTTTTTTATAAAGAGCAACATTTAATCCTTTCTTAGCATATTTTTGAAAATTTGATCTGTTGCACCTTGCATGAAATTGAATTTTCAATTGAGTTCACAAGACTGTCATTCAAGGAGGAAGAGGCAATGACAGACAACATACCCCAAAAACCTGAATATTTTAACACTGCAAAATTGCCACTAAGGACATGCTGGAAATGGTGAATTTTAGTATATCATTTATGTATTTGGCAGTAAACATGAAACAAATGTTGGAGAAAAAAGCCAAGTCCATTTTTTTAAATTTGAAACTTACAAATGCCAAATTTTGACATTAAAAAAAATACCTTGTCTGATTATGAGGTGTACCAAAGTAACACTGCACCATGGACATTTCCATCCCAGATCCAGCTCCAATTCAAAACTAGTCATCACATCATTTAAGATTGTTCTGGAAGACTTAATAAGCTGCCTCAGAAACTTGTATTTTCAAAGTAAAACACAATGAAATTTATTGTTAAGTTATGAATTCCTGAAGTTCTTAGAGAAAAGAAAATTTCCAGTTGGTAACATCATTCTTACGGATTCAAAATCAAATTACACTTCATAAGTTTATCAACTTTTGGACCAATATTGGCACACCATATAACAATTGCACAACTTTTCAATCACCATATATGTAATTTTAAAAGAACTGATCGCCTGCTTAAAAGGTGTAAAACTCTGGGCTGTTAGTTTGGTGGTTGTCAGCACCAACCTACAGTGTTATATATACGATTTAACCTCTTCTCCATCTTCATGAAGTGTCGTTAAGTAGTTTCAATCTTTAATTTACTAGTCAGTTTTTGGTAAGATGGATGTGTTGTACTGAAACAATAGATAGTAACACACATTTTGTTTTTTTTATTTGACTGAATTTTGCTCCTATTTAGATGGAGATCAAAGTCATGTGAATTCTAATGTACAATCAAATACAATTGACCCAAAAATTACTGTACATATGAAATAATTTTAATACATTTTTAATGTCTTTTTGCTATTTACTTGTAAAAATGTATGAATACCTTACATTTATTTAGTTTAAGGTATTATAAGAAATTTTTCCACATTTTACATTTTTGCATATTCACCTTTGCTGAAGAGAAAGCTGTTGATCTCCAGATAATTGGAAATTTTGAGGACAGGTAAGTTTTAGATTTGAATTCTTGGACTGCTCCTAGCATAACCATCTTAGGGATTATGGTGGAAAAAAATAGAAATATGTAAAAATGAGACCATGATAAAAAAAAAAATTTATATTTCTTGAAAATGCATTTTTCAAAATACCTCATTCAGCCCCAATCCCGCCTGTACCCTGCTTTCAAGCTCTGTAGTGTCAAGGTCATATAAGATACACCAAAGTGGGTGGTAATATGGTATTACAGTAAAACAGACAGTTGTAGCTCTACAATGATACCAAATAATCTGGACTTTCTACTCGCATTACAAAATGCAGAGGGGAAAATGTATCCTTTGAGACCTGATTTTTGTACACCAAACATTCGCCCGTTGTCGGAACCAGAATTTGTGTCCGGATATTAGACTTTTTGACCTGTGATTTAAGGCAGACTGGTCTGACAGGTGAACCTCTGCAAAAAGTAGGATTAGCTGGGGATTGGGAGTAAGAAGTGGCCAGGAGTTGACAATGATGGGTCCAATAAGCAAAAAAAAAACAAACAAAGAACTCCAACATTTACCCTTCTGCACATTCTGCACATGTGCGAGCCAATTAGCCAATGACAAACAATGTTTCAAGCACATCTAGGCATCAGTCTAAGTGAAAAACTCTTAGAAGCAGATATATTTGGATGTATTCAGAATTAACCTCAAAATGCGTTTCCTACCCCCATTTCAGGTGAAAATGACAAACGTTTCCGGGGCCGAACGAGTTAAGCATACCTCAATATTGTCCAATCAAGACAAAAAATGAAAACATCATTCAAGGTCTAAAAACTAAACACAACATGTGCTAATGTCATTTTCCCAACGAAATATATGTATTGAGCTGAACTGCAAAGAATGTTTGGCACATGCAAGGTTAGATTTGCTTTGTGCTGAATTCGTTGATTCAGGTAGATCTTGTGCATAAAATTTGACATGTTAAAGGATGCAGACTTTGCATTCTTAATAGAATTCCTTTATTGGATATATTCAAGTCAAAGATAGACACTTGCTTATATTAGAGAAGGGCATTTATTTAAGCAGAATATGATGTACGCTTTTCCAGAAGGTAAATTAATAATGAATCTCTATCTAGGATGGGGTTATCATAATATTACAGAAAATACTCAAGCAGAACAATTAACTAATCAAAATGTTCAATGAGTATTAAAATACTTTCTAGTATTAATATGCTATCTCATGATAGCAAAATTCTTTGAATTTTCAAATAGTGTGTTGGTGTGTGTGTGTGTGTGATTTGGATTTTTAATGCAGCTTTGATAGTGTTTCAGTTATATCACTACGATGTCTGCAGTGTGGCAATTTATAGTGATATCTAGAATAGGGGCATCATGATATCCCACCCAGTCACATTATCCTGGCACCAGTCTGACCAGTCCTAACACTAACTTCTTAATGCTGAGTGCCAAGCGAGGCAGCTGTAATAGTGTGTAGGTAGATGAAGCACGTAGAAGGAAACAGTATACTTGTGGTCAATTCCTTCTGCGATTTTGATCGCAGTTATTTTTAAATGACTTTTTCATTCGTTCACCCTCAATGAAATCCCAATGCTGGTTCTAGAGAAAGTGTTCTCAAGAACTGTATGCACATTTGAACCAGTAAACATTAGAGAAAAGCTGAAATGATGTCACTTTTTGCCGATTATGCCGATACCGCGTATAGTCGATCATTAAAATTGCCGATACCGATTATGAGACCGATTATTTCATTATTATTTGTTTTATAAGAATGACTGGTTCAGAAACATAAACCTATTAGTGTAATGCAAGCAGGTATTTTGCCGTGTGAGTTATAACAATGTTGTTTATGCGGCAAGTGAATTTGAACTTCTATACAAAAACAAACAGAAACTGGCTAAGTACATTGCTATTTATAGAAAACAATGATCACACAAACATAAAACTTGAAAAACTTTAAAACACTGATAAAACTTATGGTTTGCCAATTCAAGATATAAATGAATGAAAATGTATAAACTAGTCTTTTAACTTACATTCAATGATGCAGGTCGCCATTACTAGATATCGATAAATGACAAAAAAATGTTAATAACGATTGCCCAATAATAATTAAAATTAATAATATGCATGCTTTAAGACTAAAGTTAGACGTCACTGTATGCTGGCTGCAGCTAATACTGAAAGCCTAATTGAGGTAGGTTGTACTTAAGCAACAGTCACGTTTCTCCCTTCTTGCCAAGTAACGATCCACGACAATCCGAAAAAAATCTGGCCTGCGCCACTAAACAGCTGTTCACTCGGAACGCTTGAAACTGGTGCAGACAAATAGCATCTAGATAATTTGGCCAAGATGGGGAACTGAAACCTGTGAGTGTTCCACCAGCCATATATGTCTTCTTCTTGTGGCAACAGAGGGCTGGCCAGATACAATTCAAGCATCGCGTCAACGGCATCATCCATGTAGGTTGTTTCGTTGATGTTACAGACAGGTTCGTCACAGGCCACAGAAAACAAAACTCCAGAGACGCGACGTTGATGGTCCAGTGGCATTTGTTTCAGTTTCTGTTTTTCTTTTTTTTTGGTTGAGGGGTCCTCCTGCTTGTCAGCTGACTCAACTATGATGCATTCTGCTCTAAGCCATTCTTTGGATCTGGTCACAAGTAATTCTTCTCTGAATAGGTGGTGTTTGAATCGTGGATCCAAGATGGTGGCCAAGACAAGCTTCTTGTTGCTGGCAACATCAGCAAAGCGTGTGTTCAGTGACGTCAACATATCACAGCGCATTGTCTGAATACTTTGACTTACTTCATGCTCTTGAGCCAGCAACATTTGGAGCATTTTCAGCATAGGAAGAATGACGGATACTGATGTTTGGCTATCACCTACTTCCTTTGCAATGTTCGCGAATGGGCCTAACATGTCCACAATATTGTTAAACAAGACCCACTGTTGGGCTCTTAGGCTAGGCAGGTCATAGAGAGTAGCATAAGCCCCCAAGACTTGTTTTTGTTCATATAACGAAACCAACATATTGTATGTAGAATTCCAGCGTGTCTGGACATCCTGGACAAGTTTCTTATGGGCAACGCCAAATTTTTCCTGCTGCTCTTCGAGCTGCTGTTGTGCCAGGATGGAGTGCCGGAACTTGCTGACTATGGATCATGAGATCACCAAAACATCTTTGACAGCTCGTTGCGACACAATGCCATCACTGACAACAAGCTGCAGTGTGTGTGCAAAACAGCTAATGCTGTAAATTTCAGCCAGACGCATTGCTTTAACCATGTCTGCACCTCCGTCATGCAGAAGAACATGGATATGAGTTTTGGGAATGTTGTATTCCTCGCATAATTTGTCCAGTTTCTCGCCAAATATTCTCCTGTGTTGATTCATCGAGAGGCATTGCTGCTAAAATCACCTGTTTCCGCTGAAAGTCTTCCGTCATCCAGTGTGCCATAAGACTCAACAAGGCAACGCCGATGGATGGGTCTGACCACGCATCAGAGGTCAAACTAAGGTCAGATTGGGCAGAAACTAAATCACGCACCTTGCTTTGTATCGCCTTATGCATGTCAGGTATCAAAGATGTGGAAAAGTACTTCCGACTTGGAATTTTATAGCGCGGTTCTGCCTTGGCCATCAGACATCGAAATCCAATGTCTTCAAACAACAGAAAATGGTTGCACATCTACTGCCATGAACTCTGCAATAGCTATGTGCCAACTAACAGCTCTCAGGTCGTCAAATGCAAATGGCTGCTTCCGGTCCAGCATGTCGTCAATAGTCAGAGGATGAGGAGTTGCTGCAGCTGCTGAGGTTAACTGCGCAGCATCCTTTTCTTTTTTATCTGCCAGAAACAGGCCATGTTTGATGATGTGCTTGCAGCGCAAGTGCTGGACAAGATTTGATGTCGTATAGTTTTTAGAATCCTTTCCACCTCTGGAAATGCATGCTTTGCAAAGTGTGCAATTTGTTTTGGACTCGTTGACTGCATTTACTCTGAAGTAATTCCGACTAAACTTGAGTGTTTCGAGTTCGACATTATGCATAGGCTTGGTAGTATACTTAATAGTGTACAATCGCTAGTCAATATTAATAATCCAATCGATTCGTGCTCTTGAAACAATGTTTTAAATCAAGTAAGTTACTACTAAGTTGTCCACGTGGATGGATGCACGCACCACGCTGCGAGTCGCTCGCTGAAGCAGCTCAGCAGCTGGGGTATCCAGAAGTGATGTTGCTGGCGCTGTCATGCCAATATCAATGCTGCATAATATTTGTATGTCAGCATTCAGCTGCTTCAGCGTGCGACCGCCATTCGTTGATTAGCAGCATTGCAGGACTGGCTAAAGAACAGATTAACTATAGTGAGTCATAGTTTTGTAGTAGTTGGAAATTTCGCTAGCTATCTATCTGCCTAGCTATCTGCTAATGTGTATGCTGGAAGTTCAACAGCCACACGAGGCCTCACTGGCTGGTTGGCTGCTGTGATTGGGATGAGTGCATGAATGGTATTTATAATTTGTTGTGTGCAGACAATCAGCGGTAGTTTACAGCAAGTGTGTTAAAAAGTATTTACTTTTAAGAATATATTGTCTTTCAATTAACCCCCAAATCAAATGTTTATTCCTTAATTTCCACTATTTAATTCTGATTTAAAATTCAAGCCATGTCAAGATGAATGTTATGACTGAATTTATATTTTGGAAATTTGTTTACATCGGCACCAATTATTGCTGCCGATACAGATTATACCAATTGTTCCAATAATCGGCCCGATTGTGAGTATGGCCGATTAATCGGTACAGCTTTACATTGGAGCAAATTTCAACACTGGTATGAAAGTCTACCTCAAAAAACCAAAGTTATCATTGGATGATACATTCCATATCACACAATGAGTGCTGGGGGAGCCCAACCCTGCTCTGAACTCATCTGTTGCCATAGTTTTCGGCAATTCTGTCTACAGGATTCTCTCCCTCTCCCTCTCTAAGGAATGTGATGATTCAGTAAACTGTAATTTCAGTTGACTTTTAGCTGACAATATATAGTTTTACTTATATTCTATTATCATGATATTGTGACACTGCACACCCACTCATTTAGCCCTCCCCCCAACAATTTAATTGTTCTTTTTCACTATTTGTTCCCCCTTCTCTGTTATTATTGAGGTTTAATTTCATAGTTTCCAAATTCTGGTTAATATAAAATAATGAAATTCACTGCTACCTGTCAGCGCATTTTTCAGTTACCTCTCACAACCATCTCTCTCTTCAAGTTGTGACTTGAACCCCCCATTTTTTTTTTAAATACCCATGTAAATATGTTCATACATGTGTAGCTAAGAACAGGAACAATGAACTTTAATATCATTGTGTCTGCTTCAGACAGTCATGCTTGTGATGCCAACATGTTTTATGAAGACATGCTTATGAAGTAAACTACATTATACTAAAAGAATTTGATCATGCATTTTTAAAAAATAGCAGCTACATTAGAAACTTCCTCATCAAATATATTGTTTTTATAGTTTGTATTTGCTTTTCAGGGTGTGTGTAAATCTGCATGTATTGTGAAAATATGAGTACAGATTTACACATCTTACGAAGTCGTGAACATCTTACATCAACTCTCTCTTCAAAAGAATTCACTGATCTGATACTTGATACTTTGTGAATAATAAAACCGTTAGTTAATAATATGATATTTTTCGTGAGTTAAAGACTCTGACATACTTGTACTGTGTTACATCCACCAGCGACACACCTCCTTCCCATGCTGTATAATGCAGGCAATAAGAATACAATCCAGAGAAACTTGACATTCGACAATTTGTTACAGATATTAATTTATAATTTATTTAAATCATTTTGGTTTATGACAATATTATTATGATTGGTAGTCAAAGACTATAGAACACACTTTAAAGGTGAGGTCACATCGTGTGTGTACAATACATTGCGAGATTTCCATTAAAAAATCATGGCTATTGCCAAGTTTTAGGAACGAATTAAATATGCAGTGTTTCATTTTTTAGTTCTAGTTCAGTGTCTATTGAGTTCTTGCATAATAACTGGAATGAATTTGATCTTTGTCTCTTAATAAGTTACTAGCATTTTTCAGACAAGTTAATTCAGTAGTGATTCTCAAGGTTCCTATTGTCTGTTGTTATGCTGATGTTATTAAAACCCACAAAATAAGCTAAATATGCCACTGTCCAAGACGTCACTATCAGTAGTACATCAGTCAAGTCTGTTCTTTATTAGAGTTAATTAATATATGTAGTGGATGAACTGGCTTGTGTCTCTGTATAAATTTATTCTGTTCCTGGATGAGTTACTTCTATCTTCTGATTTAATTGGTACATATAATAATAATAATAATAATAATAATAAGAATAATAATAATAAATAATAATAATAATAATAATAATAATGTGGATTTAGTATAGTGCCTAATCTTCTGAAGCTCTAAGCACTTTACAACATTAGATATTACCAAACATACACAACAGGATTACACAAACAAGCAATATGCACTTATAAAAACCAAAAGCATGCTCTTTCAACAATAATTAAGGACATAAACATTATTAAGTCTTTAAGTCTCTCTTGTAGTCAAAATAGGTGAGTTTTAAGAGCACTCTTGAATGAGACCACATTGTCCCTGTGTCCAAGATCTATGGACAATTTGTTCCACATACCTTGGCCCCATTATGGAAAAGAACAATATCTGTATGACTTCGTTTTAATAGTGGGAACAAAAAGAATAAGAGTATCTCAAAAGGAGTGCAAATTTCTACAAGGGGTGTATACAGGTGAGGTCTTGTAGTTATATTTGACTGGCGCTAATAAAGGTAATGTAGCTAACAGATTTTGTGTTTGATCCTAGATAGATCAGATAGCCAGCGAAGGTTACAGAGCTTGGGGGAAGTATGTTCAGTTCTTCATACTCTAAGGATGATCCTGCAGCTGTGTTTTGAACTTTTTGAAGTTTCTGAAGTAGATACTGAGATGAACCAGACAGAAGTGAATTACAGTAGCCCAGTCTTGAAAGTACTAAGAAACACACAAGTGTTTTAGTGGCATCAATTGAAAGAAAACTGCGAATAGAGCTGATGCATCTAAGCTCCAGATATGTAGCCTTGCATATGTTCATTATGTGTTGGTGTAAATGAGAGTGTACTGTGAAGAGTGTCCCCTAGGTTTAGTACTGACTGTGAATTTAATATTGCTGATACTTATTGTTTGAGGCAAAGGATACGAATGAGAAAGTTTCTGCGTGGTGATCATGATGGCTTCAGTTTTATCATCATTCATCCACAGCTTGTTACCAGTCATCCATGACTTCACATCAGGAATGCACTCCTCTGTGTCATAGGCTGTAGCCTCAGCTTAGTTGGGCAGCTGGATTTGTACATCTGAGTGTCGTCTGGGTACAATTAATGAGAGACAGGATGTCGAACTATGATACTTGAGACTGAGTGAGTGTACAGAATGAAAAGAATGGGGCTGAGAACAGAGTCTTGTGGAACACCAAAACAGAGATCAACTGGACTGGAATGTTTTCCATTTACAGATACAATTTTATATTCCATATTACCAAGGCAATTATCAAAGATATGTTAATATATCCAGAAATATAAACATGAACATTTTTTTCTTTATTGCTATATAAAATTATTATGAAATGAATGCATGTTCATATATTAGCTTAGAAGGAATATGAACAATAAACTTGTGTTAGTGGATTGGCAAAATGACAACAGGCCATCCCATAAATGATTCTGGTCAAAGACCAGCAAAGCTAAAATGGAAAATGCAGACAATCTTCAAGCAAGAGCACACTATCAGGATTAAATTTATCTTGCACTCAAAGAACAGACTAAGAAAGATAGCAGCTCTTACACGTTACTTTAAATCATGAACCAGAGCAGTGAATCTGGAACTTGGGACTGATCCAGAAAATGTTTGCACATTTGAGACAGTAGTACCCATTACTCTGGCCTATGAGTACTCTAGATTTCAGATTAGTCCATCTTGTCTTGACAAGTAAAACTCAACACTGAGTATCATAACTTAAGTCTCAATGTCCCATCTGGTCTTAACTTTCGGCCCCATTCATTGCCAGATAAATAGGTTGCACTTTATGTTATATAATGCATATCTTACTGATAGACTTTGCTTCAGTTCCTGACTAGCCCTGGAAGCAAGGCTCAGGCAGTCTTCACTCTCTCTGGAGTTATGCTGGTTGGCTACAGAGGCATGCTCAACCTTCAGTTCAGAAATACCAGAAACAGGCAAATCCTCCGGGATCTGTGACTCTGCACTGAAATAAAAAGTACAAAGTAATATACAGAAAGCAAATTCTTCAGTAAATTATGCTTCTCTGAGAATACCTGCTTTATTACATTAATGTTGTGGGATATAAGTCTGCTAACTCCCAAATCCAGCCTATATGAAAATACTGTCTATTCTCTCTATATCATATAATGGGCAATAACTCTTGCCCATTACTCCCCTTGCCACCATCAGGTGTCACTAGTTTTTAAGCTGATGATATAACGAAGATGCTTGCATGGTGGGGTGGCTGGGATGGTTTTTTAAGTAATGTGATCAGGTAAGTGTTCTCCAAGAAACAATTTACTTGGAAAATTTGCTTTCCCCTTTGAATAGTTTCACATTAATATTTGAAAAATAGGTAATATGAAGAGAGAATACTGAGCATCCATCCATTACACTGCATATCCTTCAAGGAAGAAAAGGACTGGATTCACTATGTGAATGATAACCCATGCTCATAAACTGAAAGCAGCAAAGCCTACAATCATGTGATCAGTCACCCTACCCCACCCCACCCCCGTCTGGATAAGATGCTTATTCAATTCTTCATTATGACAAAATTTCACTGGTGAATCCAGCAAAGCTAAGAGACAGTGTTGAATTTACCTGGATCTGGTGGTCATCTGGGCCACCTCCACATAACCCACCAGATTCCACGTTTTTCTCTGTGAAGCTGAATCCCCAATACAAAAACTTGAGAAGGTTGACTCTGCATGCCAGCCAACAGCTACAACTGTATCTAGGATTGAAAAGTTATGTTTAAAAACTCGAGGCTCACAGAGATTACTCTAACTGTATGAGGTGACTCTGATCTGTGACTTCAGAGTATGCTTAGTGTATAACATACTTCAGCCACAAAGATACAGCTTAATATCTGCTTCCTGGCCTTCATCAGCAGAAAGAGTCATTTGCATCTGCCATGACTTGTCTCGGTTCAAGTAGTGCTTTAGGGCCTTGACAGGGTCTTGAATGGCCTCTGCTCTCAATGAGTCTATCTAAATGAGGAAATGTATCATGAATCTGATTATCCTGTCATCAACCTATCAATCTGACTTGGTTGTATCATGAGAACCACCCAACCATCCATTCTCAACTGAAAATAGTTTGGGTCAACTGTCTGGGCATGTAACTCACTCACCCTGCATGCTAAAGCAAAAGCTATCAAGAAATGTTTTGCATGACAGTAGCTTCAGTGAGGTTGGGGCTAAAGGCTTAAACTTATATGAACTGAGACATGTTAAAACACAAGACATATTCCATTTTCAAAACAGTGCGAGGAATTTTGGTCAATCCCAATCAAACTTGACTAGTGGGTCTAACAGAGCTTGATCATGACTAATATTTCTTCTGCCTTGATGCCTGAATGTGTCAGATATAAAAGAGCCTTTGATGGTAATTGGGCAAACTTTTTCCATTTGTGTGCAGGAGAATAAAAAAAGCAATAGTCCCTCAAAACACACCACATTCCCTTAAAAGCCTTCAAGGTGGAGGGTCTTCCAACGTGCAAGATTCTCTCCACAAATGCCTAAATTTTTTCTTTGGCAAGGCTATCCTGACAGAAGCTAGGTGTACAAGAGAAGATACTCCAGGTAGGGGTGCAACTGCAGTTGTTTAAGTAAATTTGGTTTCGTCGGAATCTTTTTGTGAGCAGATCAATTGCAAGATCAAGCAGATTCTGACCCAGGATTTACCCCATCTGACAGAGGCTATAAGAATCATCTGGCATGTCTGACCACTCAACACTCAACTTCAGTATTCTTTTTGGTAACAAGGCCATGGGTGCATAGGCAAAAGACCACAACCCCTCCAAACTAACTGACAGCGACATCCACAACTCAATCTTCTGGGTCATCATGGGCAACTTGTGATTCCACCTTGTCATGAAAATATCAATCATCAGACATGCCCCAACATGTGCAAATCCAACGAAAGACTTAGTGATAGTGGGATCATTCTGTATGAATAATCTTACCCTTTCTGGAGATAGTGTCAGCCAGGAAATTAAGTCTAAGTCTGCCAGGAATGTGCCTGATCTGTATGTTGATATGGAGTTGATAGCACCAGCATAGAAACTGCCCAACCAGAAAGCTTAGGTGATTTGGTTTTACCATCTGAAGAGGTAGGTCACTAATACAGAGTCATCTGATATAGCCAGGACTGTAGAACTGGTCCATCTACAACTGAAAGGTAGTGATGATAGCCTTCCTTCAGAGAAGGTTGATGTGGAGAGGCAGTTTTGCTGGCTCACAAGTGCTGCAGACCCTACTGAAGCCCAGCAACAAGTAGGCTTACTAACTGTATGTACTGACATCTGTACATACCATCACTTGGGGCTTCTCCAGAGGAATATCCTGTTGTAAGCTAATTATGGCTGCACTACTGACACAGGAATGATTGAACCTCGTTTATGATCCTGACCATTTGATCAAGTGGACTGGAAAATGGGTTCCATTGAGCAAGCAAGGTCACCTGTCAGGGGTGTATAAAAAGACAGTTCAGCAGGGTCAATATGCTGCCAGTGAATAAGCTGAGTTGCAAGAATTCTCTTGCTGAAATCCAAGACCTGTTGGAAACTGTGTTATGCATATCTATATTTTTGTAACTCCTGGTACATGATTTTATTTTTGTAATTTTTATTCATGGTTGTAAACTGTATAGAATGTTTTTTGTTATAAGTTATGTACATGACCTGACTCTGCTTTAAGAAAGCAAATGGCATAGATCTATAAATCGATGTTTATGTACGTGTTGACAATTAGTAATAATAATCTTAATAATAAGACTTAAAATGGCGCCTATGGCATATTCTCTATGTGACTGACAGGATATCAATGTTTTGAGAATAATCCTGTGGCTTCCCATTGGATGTAATAGGTCACGTGAATATGCTTAATTTTATGTAAAATCAATAGTGTATGCTGTCATGTGGGGTCTACTGCAAAGTACAATCGCAATATACAGTGTATATAAGGAGAAAATTAAGCAATCAGATTCATTCTGATATTTGGAGTCATTCACACTTATTGTGTTCTTGCTGCAAGTCTGCAGATGTATTTCATGTTGTACATAGATATTTTTCAACAGGAAAAACATTTGTTTGGACTGTTCAGTGGAAATAGAAAGTGCTCATTATTTGGACTATAATATTATTCTGAACTGTTATAAATTATTTGAAGGAATTCTGGACAATACCATCTTGACAACGTCATGGTTCTTGGAGGACCAGTCACTGGGACAGATGAACGTTGGACTTTTACAAGTTTAAGAGAAAACTGAGACAATTCAAAAGTCGTTTCTGCCCTTGAGAAGAATAGAACCTGGCATAAGTTTCAGGAGGATGTTGTCCAAGTATTCCACCTTCATTGCAGATGAAATTGACCAGTTCAGGATGACAACACAGTCCATGATTTTGGTAAAGACACAAAGGCTGATGTATGGACAATTTTGGTGATATCAACCGATGCCTTGACCTTATTGTCACATGTGGAAGTAGTGAGTGGAGGGCATTTGGATGCTGACAGCACCCAGCATATCTCTTTGACAGCAACCTTAAAGTTGTTGAGTAGTATCTTCACACTCACTGTATGCAGTATCCTGTTAGGTTCTGTCTACATATGTGGATAAACCATCCCCGGCTGCATAGAAGATACAATGCTGTCATCTCTATACAAATCAATGTAACTTCCCTGTGGTACGCCATAAACACAAGGTAAACCTGCTCTGTCAGAAAAATCTGTTGTAGTGGTACAGTCAGCTAATTCACTGGTTTGTGCCTGGCCAGCACCATTACCAGCTGTGCCATGGGTTTGATAGGATGGATCTATCAGTAAAATCATCATTATGGTAGGTATGTGTAATTGTAGGTCTAGCAAAACAGATGGCTCAATCACTAAGATCCCTGTACTTGTAAACAGATGAAACCATAGCATGACTAGATAAATGGATCTATCAGTAAGATCCCTAGACTGAGACAACTCCAGATGGCAATACTGTAATATAAAATAGATCCACAGAAACCCCTTGTACCCAGACTTACAGGCCCAAAGACCATGCTTGGTCATGCAGGAGGACTTGTGCCCACTTCACTGCCTAAAATGTGCAGGGGTTGGGGGGATGGGACTCACCCCACATCAGAATTACTTGTGGAAGTAAGAGAGGGATGACGGGGCAAAATTTGCCCAAAATTTATTCACTGCACTGTCATCTCCTGTATCAGTCAATTGTAATTTGAAGGATGGCATAGATAGTTATTATGGCAAAACCTCACGTTTTGCTCCCACATTTCCACACATGAAAACTTAGTATGTTTCTGTTGTCCTTTGTAAGATTTTCCCCTTTATCTTTACTTTTGGCCGACTTAAGCAGCCTGTACATCCTCAGACCATATGGTATAACCACTGCATGGCAAGGATTAAGTACATTTAGTAAACACAAGGCACAACATACATGTCTTCCATGACCTTGCATTTATTGCACTTTGTTGAAATTTTTCACTGAAATGACAAAAAAATACAGAAATTATATAAACTAACTATGCAGTGTATTAAGAATCCATTTCTGAAAGAGCAAACAAAAGGCAGTGCAGGCTAAAATGTGGCTCTCAACAGGCATCGACAACAGCATATTGTATCATATGGTCTAAAATAGACAAAGTCCAAGAATGAAACAAATTCACAAAAATACTGGATACACATTTTAAAAAAAAATAATGTACACCACCTGCAGAGGAATTATTAAAACACTATAAATCCAAATTCCTGAATAGATGGCTAAAATTTACATTGATATTGGCATGGATCTATGGGAGCTGTTTTGTACAATGTTGACTAAGAAAAATTTAAAACTATTAACACCTGGTGGTGGCAAGGGGAGGTAATGTGCAATAGTTATTACCCTTTGTCTATCAGATATAGACATGAATTGTCATCTTTTTAGTAGAACAGGATTCAGGAAGTTGCAGGCTTATATCCCCTAATGTTAATGTGATCAGGGAATGTATTTGAAGGAGAAATTTACACTAATGGATGAGACTGTGCACTTCTGCATGTATTAAGTAATGTCTATCCATTGTGTCTAACTCAACATGTGCCAGATCAATTACTGATCAACATCATAAAATAAACATGAGCCCCAAATGAGCCCAGGGTTACACACTGATATCTGCCAGATATCTGAATCCAAGAGCAGTTGGCGGTGAAATGTGGGTCTGTAGAAATGTATTCCTATGCTGTTGATTGCATATGTTATGATACAACTGTTTCAAGTTTTCTCTAGATTTATACCTTTATCTGTATTTGGTGGTACATCAGCATAATCTATCCAATGTAAAAGGTCTCTATGCCTTGACACTCTGTGTCAAAGTTGGTCTATTTCTGTAAAGCCATATTTTAAGATAAAGTTAAGTACATTACGTGTATTGTAGTTAAGAGCCTTCAAGCCCAGGGCACCAGTGGTCAAATTCAATAAAATGGTTTCTTGGACTGCATTACCAGAGGTCTCGCTAGGATTTTAAAACTAGGAGTCCAAGACTCCCATTTTGGTAAAAACAGGAGTCCCACCAGCAAAAGTTGCAGTCCCCTCCCTGAAAACTATGCAAATTAGAAGAACTATTGGTAGCCATTGAGTTTAACTTCTACATTCTTTATAACATTGACATAGCTCTTGTTTGTCCATCAGAGTGAGACTGAATTTTGTTAATCCAAGGAAGGTCTTATTCCAAGCACTAAGCTAGGCATCACACACTTTCTTACTCTTGGCAACTGTCGCATCTGAACTGTCAGTTTTAGCAACTTAGCATTCTTCTGAATCTCATTACAATCTTTGACCGTTTGCCGTTTAACCCCAAAATACTTATCTAAATTTGCAAATGGCATTTTGTCAAGTCTCAACATGTCTTGATTCCAAGGTCAAGTGCACTGCTAGTTCCTCTCCACTCCGAAAAGAACACAATAATGAAAGCTAAAGTTGTTTATTTGATGTACTCTTATAAATGACCACATGTACATCTCTGGGTCTTTCTGCCTCTGAATTCAATCACTGTAAATATCAGTACATTTTCCCACCCAGTCTCCAGTCAAAGCCTTTGAACTCGCCACCCAGCTATTGCATCACGTTCTTTTGATGTACTCTTATAATGGCAACATGTACATCAGAGGGTCTTTCAACCACTGAATTCTGTCATTGTAAATATCAGCACATTTTCCCATCCAGCCACCAGTCAAAGTCTTTGAACCTGCCACCCAGCTACTGCATCATGTTCTTTTGATATACTTTATAATGGCAACATGAACATCAAAGGGTCTTTCAGCTACTGAATTCTGTCATTGTAAATATCAGCACAGCTATCTGATCAACTCATTTTCCCACTAAGCAGGTGGCTGAAGCATGATTGGCAAGTCTTTGAATCTTGTGTCCCACCTATTACATGCATACGGAGGACTACCGCGTAAGTGGTTTTCTGTGTCCCAGATAAAAAATTGACGTCCAAATACGTGTGATCAAGCATTTCTGAGACCTCTGATTACACAACATTTTTCTCCATCTTAATTTAAAGCAGCCACATTTGTTGGCAGATTAGCATCATTGGTAAAACATGTCAAGCCTTACAGTCCAACATGTTGTCAAATTTTGTCAACTTCTACTGAGCAGCAACTGAGAAGACATTGAAAGGATTTTCTATTTTCAGTAATGATGGTATATTTGATGGCAAATTAGCATATCTTGCACAACCCAGAAAGATTTTAATGCCAGAATGTTTTCTGCCATATTTGGTCAAATTCTACCAAGAGATTCTGAGATCAAAATGTTTCAAGGTTTTTTTTTTCTTTCTTTAAGTAGCATTGAACCATATTTGATTGCTGACTGGCATCATTTATAAACAAAAGAATGACCTTTATACCAAGATGTTTGGTGTCAAATGTGGCCAAATTCTTTTCAGTGTTATTTTCAGAAGTTGTTTTAAGACTTTTTGATGTTTAACAATGCTTGCTGTATTTCACTGTCGATCATCATCATCATTTGTACAAAATTTAAAGCTCTTAATGCCTCCGTGTCAAATTTGGTCCAATTCTTTTGAAAAGTATTTTAAAAGGTCTCATTTAAACGTTTTTCATATTTGTAGAAATGGCAACCCTATTTTATGATGGATCAACGACTGGTATACATCTGAAAACGGTCTGTGCCAGAATGTTTAATGTCCAATTTGGTAAAGTTTTGTACTGCACTTTTTCACAATTTGTTTAAATGTCTTTCTACTTTTAGAAAATGTGGACATTTTAGATGATGGATAGGCATCCACAGAATAAAATCTGAAAAGCCATGATGCCAGAGTGCTCCCCTTAAAATCATCTTAAAACTAGTCAATTTTTTGTGACATCGTAAGCAAGTAAATAGTAACTGTTAATAGAGGGAAGACAAAGCACCTGTCAACAGACAACAGACAAAGCAACTGTCAACAGACAGCAGACAATGCAAACTGGGCAACAAATTAAAGCCATGTGTACTAAAACTTTTAAACTTGGTCTGGATCTCATTAATGGTCTCTTAAATGCTGACTCTATTTGATTTTCAGGAAGTTTCTATCCAATCTTCTTGAGAATTTAAGGAGCCGTAGGCAAAGAATATATGAATAGGTCTTCATTTGTATCAGGTTTACTGCTATCCTTGTACTTTCATTAGTATTATATGCAGAGCAACTTTTTTCTTTATTTTCCAGCTGCCATAAGGATGTGGCAATTCACCTTCTATAGTATCAAATACCAAACCTCTCTTTTCCAGCCACCTAAGTGATTGGGCAATTCAGTTTCTAAAGGATCAAATACATTAAACCTCTTTTCCAGCCATCTAAGGGATGGAGCAATTTACTTTGTATAGTATCAAATACAGAACAGACACTCTTTTCCAGCCACCTACTATCTATAGTACAAAAAATACAGAACTATCTTTTCCAACCATTTAAGAGACAGTACTATTTACTTTTTATATTTTTAATATACAGAACCACCTCTCTTTTCCAACCACCTATGGGATGGGAACTTTTTGTCATGAAAGGGGGAAACTATTAAAGAGAGGAAAATGTAAGTGAAACAAGAGGCTGGCCATGGTGTGCATGTAAAATCTGCCCCAAGCTTGTAGTAAAGAGATACATCCACTCAAGTAGTATGACCCTGTGGCCAAATGTACTTTAGAAACTTATCACATAAAAGCTTTCAAACTGAGTGTGGAAATGTACACCAAAGTAATAACAATGTCAAGCTTCTGTCAAGGCGGCCTTGACAAACGATAGTTTGGAAAATCTACACTGGCTGTTAACAGGTTTCTGTACTCATTTGTTTTAGTTTAGATACTTTCTCCCCCTCCCAAATTACAACAATAATCAATTTAACAAATCTTTTTCAATGCTGAGTCTAGTGGTGACAATGTTTACAAATTAAAATGTACAAATGACATAATCAGATCAAAATACTATGCATGTATTCTTCATAAATAATAATCAATTCCACTAGATTCCAGCCCTGTCCATCACAAAATCTGACTCTACAAACACAAGCAATAAATTTTACTTCAGACTCAGAAATCTTGAACAAATGCAGTTTTCTGATTGGTCAGAATACTTTAAGCAAGATTTGGAATGGAGTCAAGTTTTATGATAGATGGGACCAAACCATCTGTTATAACTGAAACATGGCATTTTGAATAATGAATGTATTAGCATTTAATGGCATGTCAGTACAACAGTAGTTCTATCATGCCTGATAAAAAGTTTTAAAACTATAAAGAATTGCTCTAAAATATTATGAAGATAAAACCCTTCCTAATAAATATAAACATGATGTACTAAAAGATCAAATGATGCTCTAAATATGTAAAGCATACTGTCATTACTTGCTTATAAGTCAAGTCATAATTGCAAACAACAAAGATCCTGATGATCTGCTATAGCATAATGTGCCTGCAGACATGGGTGTATGTTGTTTTGTTCTACAGATTACACCTACCACACTACACAGATCCAGATCTGCCAGCATATTATGTGATTGCATAATGGAGTCTGTGCTGTTTGAGTTGGACCTGACTTATAAGCGAGTACAGACAGTACCCAAAATGAAAAATGAAAGCTTTGATTTTCAAAATAGTATAGATTTTAAGTCAAGTGAAGGTTTATGATAATGATAGAATGACCTGGACGAATGGGCCATTTCTCCAAACAACTACCCAAATAAACAAAAGTTAAAAGATCAATTATGTAAACTTTAATTTGCAGCATCAAGTGATCTTACCTTGTTCCTATGGGCATTATGAGAAAAGCATTAAAGAGAGCAAAACATACTTATAGTAAAAACTTTTTAAACTTTTCTCTCAGGTAAGAATTCTGATTATTCACATTCCTATTTTGTAATTGGATTTACTAGAATCTTATCAAGCTGCTAGATCCCATGCTTTCTGACTTCAGTTTTAACATAGTTTTATACAAATGAGAGTTCATATTGCTTTCAATGAATGTTTTTACCAAAGTAAGAACTTAAATTGGATTTTTACATAAACCGCTGTGCTAATTAGAAGGCAGAGCTACATCTGCTCTGCAACCTATCAATCATAATCCTGACATATTATAATGCAGAAAAAATAAATTCAAACTAGTGACTTTGATCTCTGATCTAGTGGCTCCTAAAACAGGTGCTTTGTCCTGTGAAATTTAATGAACAATAAACTTAGATATTTGACAGAAATGAAAACTAAATGCAAAATTTCACCAAAAGATTATTCATGCAATTACAAGGTTACCTCCCCCAGTCTTCCCTGGCTAATAAAAACGGGGGTAGGAGAGTGAAACCCATTTCAAATTTGGGACCCGAGAAGCTAATACCTCATTTCTGATTTCATACTGAGTTAATAATCAGCCCCCAATGCCAACCCCAACCCAAAACACACAAGTGATATTAAATCTGATGAGAAGGATTCAAATGCAGATGTTGTACAATCTGGCCAGCAACAATGCAAAATGTGATAAAAATTGGTTAAACAGCCACTTACTCCTCAATTTCTTTGTGTGCCACATCATGCAAGGTTGATTGGAATTTCATGTTTGTTTTTTCTTTTTGGACTGGTAACTCTTTGCTACTCTTTGATTTGTTCTGTAATTTCTTGGACTCTATCACTGTTGGACTGTCTCCAATCTGGACAGTTTTGGCATCATAGATGTTAATGATCTGTAATAAAAACCACATTATTCCATATTGGTTAATTCCCTATGCATCCCTAAAACATAATGATGTACTTCTATAAATTAACTATGAGGCTATACACAAATATGAATGATGAGAAAGAACATTTAACAAGAGGCCCAAATGGGCTTGATTTTATTTACCTGGCTTACAAAACTTACCAGTTGACCAATTTGCTAAGCTGGCTTCTGTAGTATTACATGAACAATGTAAACTCCCCACTTATTTTATGATCAAATATATTCCAAAGATAAAGGCATAATAATATATATAACCTTAGCTCACAATCACACTCATCCAAGATACTGATGATATGAACCTGTCTGCCAAGTTCTATCAACACAATTTGTCAAATGTAAGTAACAGTAACAAACACAATCAATCAGATTCATGGTAACTTCATTACCATGAGTAGGTTTCCCTTGAATGCAAGACCATGATGACAATAGCTTATTAAACCACATCTGAACAAAATCCAAGTCAACTTGGTCAAACTCTGATCATAAAGTCACCAGAGTAATGGCTAATCATTATCAGCTACCTGATCATAATCATGAACAAGGAGAATGGAGTGTGGCTTGGCTTGATGAAAAGGAGCTAGAGTTGAAAGGAATATATTATCATCCAAAGGATTGTGATCTTTGTGGGCAGTTTCTCAGTTTGTTCCAAGACGCATTATTTTACATTACCATGGGAGGAAGAGAACACTGAGAAATGAGATGACATGTCTATAACTTTATTCTTTGAAGTCTTTTTCATAACATAATATTTCCCTTTAATATGGGTTTCCAGTGGACTAAACCCATATTGATCAAGATATGTTTTAAGTGTGAAGTAATTCATAAAGCAGTATTGTACTGTTGTGTTTTTCTAATTTCCAATACAAGTGATTTCAAACAAAGCTTACCATATTTCATGTATTTTTTCATACCCTTTAATTTTTCGTACACAATCCAGTTATCAAAATAATAATTATTTAAATGGATCATAATTTTTCGTACATATCACTTTGTATTATTTGAAAAATTCATTAAATTATCGGACATAAAATTTCCACCAAGAAGATTTACGTTTGCAAAAAAGATCGAAAATACCGTATTTCCATTTTGTTTTTACAAAAATGAATGATTAATTGTTGGTGAGAAAATATAATGACTGATGCATAAGCATGGGCGCCCGCAGAATAGGTCAAGGGGGGGGTCATGTGACCCCCCTGGAAATCATACTGCTACATATTCCGACAAGTTTAATCATGCAAATGAAGCTGAAAATATGTCACAAGATTCTGTTCAAAACGCTTAGTAAATATTAGCTTTAGTTTCAGACTGCCTACTATACTAACTCTCCCGGCCGTGACTGACTGACCCCCCCCCCTTTGCAAAAGATCCTGCAGGCACCCATGTGCATAAACTCTTATTGTCATGACAATATCTACTGGTGTTTATTAACAAATGAACAAAGGACTTCACAGACCATACCTTTAAATATTATCGTTAATTAGTTCTCCTTATTAAGTCCGTCACCGTGACAAAACACCACGTGCATTTTAAAACAAGTTCGGAAGCCCTTTGATGTTGTCTTATCCAACAAAAATTAACATCTCAGTACATGCTAAAGTGAAGACCACAGACCTCTGGTCAACTAGTCTTATTGTTTCATTAGTCATACAAACATAAAATATAAAAACCTTGTCATTTTCCATCGTAAATTCGAAAGTCACGGACTCTGTTAAATCGATTCGTATATATACATATACTATCTTTTAAGTGCTTGTTCTGTTTTGACTTGGATATAATTAACCTTTTATTGCAAATCTATTCTATGATATACCCCACTATTATCTTTATTGGCGAGTTCGAATAACAAGTAATGCATATGATCGCTTGTCCTTATAACATATGCCATATGGACAACGGCTTCAATAGCACATCAACAGACTTTCATTTCCCTAAAGCGAGCCTCATTTCCCTACTGGCAGCCTCGCTGATTTGACCTCTTCAGTCGATTCTTGCCCTCAGTCTGGTTTCAACTGGAATAACCAAAGCCCTAAGCATGTTTAATTACCATGTAAATAACACTGCATAGCCATGTGGTTGCTGTGACAATGTACATCATAATTAAAACAAGAATGAACTGTTGATTTAGCAGTGTTTATTCCTAATGGAATATAGTAGGGTCATAATACATGAGGATTATCCCACTCATCAGGTAACTGAAAATAGTCTTTTTTTTCTCTTTGCAAAAGCTACAAATAAAAGCTACAATGAATAAATACAGTCTTGTACACTGAAAAAATTTTGTTTGATTGATCTCTCTGGCGCGCACACACACACACACACACACACACACACACACACACACACACACACACACACACACACACACACACACACACACACACACACACACACACACTCATGAGCATTAACTTTAACGTTGATTTCAAGTTCTTTATTTTTTATTGCAATTTGATAATGAGATTATTGTTGCGGCAAAAATACAACCCGCACTTAATTTCTTGACGATGTGGGGTCATATTGTTGCATACAATTTACCAATAAATGATACCCATAACTTATACATGTTCAAACCATCTTGATTATTTTGCCAATATTACACAACATAACAGCTATATATGTTCTAAATGCAGACGAGTTTGCACACTGAAACATAATCCTCTCTCTCTCTCTCTCTCTCTCTCTCGTTCACTAATAACAACAGTACTTTTTATTCATTGTAATTAGATTCTTGAATTGAGAGAAGAATGAGACAGAAAATATACGTTTACTTTGTACGTTTGTACCATTAGGTTGTCGAGTATCATGTGTACCGTAGAACTTGTTTTGGTATGATCCCTTTATTTTTCGTACATGGTCAGTACCACCAAATGGTAATTATTTATTTTACATATAAATTTTCATACACTGAAATTATTAATTATTTTTTCGTGTATGAAAAATTACACAAAATACGGTAGTTTTGAAAAGTTTTGTTGGGGGTGGGGGAGTCAAAGTTTTGTGACATCATATATGAGGGAGTGCTGAGTTTTTGTAAAGAAATATGATGTGGTGGGGGTGAATGACAAACAAACCCCACCAAAATTGTGTGACATCATATTTGGATGGCCCCAAACCTGTCCTGGTGGACAGAATGCTTGAGATGAGCCAAGTGTAAAGGTGGAGAATCTGTGGACTGCTATGCAGAAGAGACCCCTCTACTGGTCTAAGGTCACTATAGCTAAAGATGTGTTTAGGGAAAAAATATCAGTGATAAGCCAAACCTTGCTGCCTTATTTGGAGACCAGGAAAATCTGGGAGTAAAAAGCCAGTGACTTGTCATTTTCCACCCTCTCTATTGTTCCCTTCCGCAGAATGGTGCACACCTCTGCCCTTAACTGAGTTTTGATTGGTGAAAAAGAATGAGGATCCCTTCCTGCAAAAGAATGTACCTGGAAATGAAACTGGTATCTTCCTTTAGTATGTAAAGTACATCTTCCATTATGCCCAACCAAATCTCTGAAAAGACGGCTTGCTGAGTGCCAACAGGGACATCAGGAAGACAGACGAAAGAATCCTTAGAATCCCTTAAGCCTCTCCACCATTTTCTTGGGAAGGTGGAGGTGACCTGATTCTTCCTCCCTTGATCTTTCTAGTGGTAAGGAGGAGGCTTGGATTGGCATAGTTTTAAGTACTGTTGAGGCAGCATCCTTTTAAAGAGCTTTGAAGAGGGCTCTGAGGTGGTCAAGATGTGGACACTTCCTAGTCCATTTTTTGACCAGCTAGGAGCAGTTGCAAGGGAATGGTGCTGTTGGTCTCTCAGATTCTGAGATGCCAAAGAGGGAACAAGATCTCTTTAAAGAGACTCTGCCTACAATGGAGTAGCCTAAGAAAATTCTTACTGTGACCCAGTAAGACCTTTGATGTATCCAGCAATGTAATGTGGCTGGACACAAACGATTCCCTTTTCAGTAGACTCAATGAGACTAACAAAAATTGACTGCACCTCCAATGTCATGACTGGAAAGCGAGTCCTGAACCCCCCCCCAACACACACACACACTCTCTCTCTCTCTCATGTGGTCTCCTGAAGCCTGGTTACACTATAATAGTGAAATTTATGGCCAATTACTGCAATACCTGAATCATTGTCATCATCATCTGCATTTCTAAAAAATGAATGATGATGCAATATATTACTCACAAAACATACATGTATGCATGCCTTCACAGCCTGGATGACATAATCTGCTTTTGCTTCTTAAATGTATATGAATATAATTTAAAAAATTTTCTCCAAGAAATGAAACAATAAATCAAAGACAATGCTCTAAATTAATTATCAACTCATTGAATCTTGGGGAATAAAGGTGGAGATACCTTTGGTTCATCTTTTTCTTTCTCATAGTAGTGGTAGTGATGGTGTATTATCACTTTTTCACCATCTTCCTTTGTCTTTCTGATTGTCTCAGTGCCCGATTCTGCTATATCAGTCCCTTTATTATCTGGTGTTGGGGTTGTGCAGGATGTATTCTCTTCTGACAGGTTGAGTGGCATATTCTTGCTGCCTTGTGATTGGATGGCTGATGTTGTCTGACTGCCCCCAGATTCTACAGATGTTAAGGACCTCCCATCCATTGAAGGAAGTAAAGACAGAGCAACAAAATTTGGGAGGACTGTAGAGACACAAATTTAAATAAAGTCTTATTAGGTATTGGCAGTATTGCACCTTAACAGAATTTACTGGACATTCTCAGACTTAACAGCCCATGGCCCTCTAAATCTGATAATAATAATGATGCTGTTAAAATGGCAGACATAATATCATCTTTAAAGTATGATCAAATTTACTGCACAATTTAAGCAAGGATTTGTAAGCATTCACTACTTTGTGTTGAATGTGTTATTGGTTACTAGTATTTCACCAATATGGTATTTGGCCTATCCTCTATTTTCCACAAGGACACTTATTTTTTATATTTTAAAAAAGTCTAATTTCAATTACACACAAAATATTAAGTAAGATAAGTCATGATTCAACATACATTAGACAAATTGTTGATGTAGTCTGCCATTTTACCTGCCAGGAACTATTGATATGAATCAAAGTAACACACTTCTGATTGCTGTCTTTTTACATTTCTATTTCAAATTACTTTACATATATAAGCAGATAACTGGTTGGTGAATTATCAGTCAGAATAGAAATAATGACTGATTTAGAATTTTGATTAAACTTGCTAAAAAAAATCATCATTTGCCTCGATTTACCACTCAACCAACTAGAGTCAAAGCTAAAGAAAACATACTCCCAATAAGCACAATATGTGGTTAGCGGTGTCACACAAATCCACCTGGTATAACACAAAGAATCTTCTAGAAATGACATATCTCCCCCACCCACCCAGGTCTCCCACGTATGTAAGCACCACAACTATAAGTACCCTACAGCAGTGCCCCTCACTTGTACTGCTTATGCCAGTACCATATGAACCATTCTCTTAATTAATGCTATACTTTTATTCAATGGCCACAAAAAAGTAACAATTTTGGTTTGAATACCTTCAACAATTTTAGAGCTAATGCTCCACAAATCAGAGTGTTTATGGACAGGCTGGGGATAAACTATTCTGTACCTTACCTTATCCAATACTGAAAACCCCTTGTCCATTCTTGACGTACCACCCTCTCATTCTAGAAAGTTCTAAAATATATATACATCATAGACCTAGTGTGACTCTATGTCACAAGCCCATGTGCATTATCACTCTCAATTTGTTTCTAAAACATTGACTATTGAAGAATATCAGAGCAGGGTAGGAGGAATAGTTACAATAGTTACAGCTAAGAATTACATATACATAAAATTAGTTTTACCCTCCCATACACATTTTAATATTGGTAATACATCACCTATTACTATTTTGTAGCTGAATTTGTCCAGTAGCCTCCAAAGGAGTAAAATTTAAATTACCTTAAAGTAGAACAAATCCACTGCTGTTAGACAACAGCAGTTTGGGTTACTGTTTGTGCAACAACTATTGATTCTGGAAAAAATACACTCACTTTGATTCTTTAAGTTGTTATGACTCTATGGTCTTCAACAGAAAGAGTGAAAACTAACAAGTTTCATAAAGTTCTGCAAATAGTTTATTTCCGTAGTGTACAAAGTGAAATATTAAAAATAACTTACAGTGTGGTGAATGGAATCCTAAGTCCAAAACTACAGAGTATTCCAAATGAGTTCCAGTAGTGTTACAAATGAAGTCCAATCTATTGTGTCTATGTACCAATTGCCTGGAATAGTCTGATGTGCTAACAGTCTTGATGTATCACAATGATATAATCCCAAATGTTTTTAAATGAACTTACAGTAACTCCAAAATGCCTAGAATGAGCATTCATGAACCCACTGGGCTATCTAATTCAACATATGGGACCCAAGACCCAGATGCAGCATTTCTTGCAGCCCACTGCACTACCTAGAGTAAACTTTCAACAGCCTAAACCAAGAATTCTGCTAACAACAGGAATTTGGGCATAAGATTTGTTGGACTCTGCCTCAAGATGCCAATTTTTTCCATGCTTTCCCCTATTATTCATACCCCTACCCCCACATATGACTCAGAACCAAGTATCCTTGCATTACTTCTTATGCATGCCATACCTAATATCACCTTTAATCACTGTTCCAAGTCTGAAGTACCTCTATCCAGTACACTACAGGAGGATTTACCGAAGCATACATGGTTGTTTATTCCTGTTTGTACAAGCAGGAAGACTTGTGTCTGTATGTTTTCTTCAAAATCTTCAGACAAAAATCCATTATTGTTCTTGTCTGGATATTTAAATTTTCTTTGGAGAAATAATATTAAATCACTATTTTCTGATGTACCCATTTTAGGTTAATTTCTTGGTTGCTACAATATTACGAGATTTCAAAGATCCTGTAAACAACAATCCTTTCATGTGAATAATAGAACTCCTTTCCTAATCTATAAATTTAAGAACCAATGAAAATGTCATTGTTTACTACAACTAAGAAAATTAAACCCAAAACAAAGTTCTCATGAACCTGATTTCTCACCTGCACAGTGTTGATATTAATGATATAAATCTCCTTCCCACCCCACCCCATTATCTGACTTGCAAAATGTTAATACAAAACTTTACTGCAAACTATACTACAACAAGAGAGAGCCCCAAAAAATGAATTCAGTTTTTCATTACCTCCACCCTCCTGATCAGATTTGTCATTCCCTGTATAGGAACTCGCAGAGAGTAAAGACACTGAATTTTGACCAAGCACGGACAGGTCTGGGAGAAACTCATGGGCTTCCTCAGCTGTTGGCTCCACTTCGTTTGTGTTTCCGAGCTGTGAGAGTTGATCTGCAGATAGTGGGGAATTGTTCAATGGTGTCTCATTCCCACAACTGCGGGGCTCCATACTGGGGTGATTACTATGATCATTACCCTCAATGTTATTTTCTCGCTGTCCAACTGTTTTCTGCAGTGGGATCCCAATTGGTTTACCTCTTTGTAAATATAATGCAGAAGTGCTGACAGCAGCCTGGTTCACAGTTTGTTGCATATTTGAATCAATTCTAAGTCCAGTATTTTGAGTTTCAATATGATCTAATTGCTGAACACCAAGTCCTGACTGGTTTAGTATCTGCTGTTCAGCAAAGTATGACCCATTTTGTGTCTGCTGAGGATTCATGGCAGACTGAGTATACGACATTTGGTTGTGTGTTTGCTGTATTGACAATGGAAGAAAATCTGGATTTTGCTGATACATCTGACTTGGTGCTTGCTGACTGAACTGCGTAGGCTGGGTCCTCACCTGCTGATTATACAAGAGAGACTGGATCTGACCTTGTTGGCTGGGCTGGACATGACTTGCAGCCATCACATCATAGTACTGAGGTGGAGAAGACATCTGTGAAGAATATGGGGGTGGATTTTCGTTGATTGCACAAGTTTGCATCCTTGTATATGGGTCTATATTCCCCATGATGTTTGCATTACCAATCATAGCTCTTTGAAAATAAGCCACATTACAAGGATCTTGCATATCAAAAGAATTTGGGTTAACATTTCCAACAAAACAGGGCTGTCCTTTGGCATCAAGTTGAACTATACAACCAGAACTAGCTGAATGTGGACTGTTGTAAAACTTATTCTGGAATCTAGGCTCAGAGTAAGAGCAATGCATAGCTGGATAATATTTCCCTGAATCATTGGTATTCATAGGATGCTGCTGATTTAAATCTCGATTCAGGAACTCATCTGTTCTCCTCTGTTCTTCCAAGATGTGCTGATCAGTTCTCAGTTTTTCCATGTGCTCCAAACGTTTTCTGTTCTCTTTCTCGGTAACCAACTTTCTCATGAACCCTTGGAGCCATTCATACTGCTTATCTTGATGTTTCTTCTCATTCTTCAGTCGCTGATACAGCTTGTCTTCTATCAGCCTGCTCACACCATTTCGATAAAATTGATCATTGTTATAATAGTTAATGCCTTTTAATGAATTTAATCCCATAGGAATTTTAAAATTTGCATTTCTGCGGGATACTGTATAAACTGGAACTACACACCATCGTTTCTCTTCATCATAAATGGCTTTCATAAGGCACTCCTCACTGGACAATTCCATCCATGTGTCTTCACAGAATTCTTTAGTCATGTATATAAAGACATAGGTGCACCTTTCCAGAGCTTTCTCTAAATGTCTAAGTTTTGAACCAGCTAGCGATGCGAGCTCCTCACAATCATACAACACTGCTTTAACAGATTCACCACTCTTTAACTTTATATCCCTTCTCAGATGTTGACAAAATTCGCGTGCTTTATTTTGATTGTCTTCACTGTATAGAACCATGACATCATAGTATCCTATTTTGATGTCTGGGGGCATATATTTTTCATATACTTCCAGGTTTTTAAGCCAACTATCGTCATCCTTGCTGCAACAGGACTCACTAATGGAGAAAGATGAACTTTCCTCAAAGGAGGATTCATTTGTGGAATTGATGTGATACTGTATTTTATCCTGCACACTTTTAGTTAACGAGTCATAACCCTGCTGGATAAGAGTATCTGTGGAGATAAGAAACATAAATATTATATGACTTGGCAATTGAGTGTTGACAAGGATACTCTGTCTGTAGAAGTTCTTGCATGGTTTTATTTTTATTTCAATTATCAAACCTCTTAAACATTGAAACAAAATATGCAAACTGTGAAACTGAATATGAACTGGCAACAAGTTACAAAGAAACTTGACCTTTTCATCATCATCATCATCATCGTCATCATCATCAGGATGCATCATAAAAGAATAAATAAGACGGAAATAAAACTTAATTTCCCGTCAATATATTCACAATATTTTTATGTAGAAAACCAATCAAGTATTTAGTTTCTTCCACTGTTGGTCTCAGCACTTAATATGGTGAGTCCATCTAGACTGAAAAAAGTTAATAATGCTACATGAACTGAACATACTGACTCACATCCTGGCACAATTTGTCAATGAAAAGATAGAATATAACTTGCAAATATAGAAAATATTAATGCATTTCACTACCTATCTGCCATGATGTTGGCCCAGTCAATTTATTGCCGTGTATAAAGTGCAAACAAGACCCATGAAAATCTCATTGATAATCTCCATACATAAAATTCTCAACCATTTTGCTTGAAAAACTATGTCCATATGACACAGATGCTGCCACCAATATGATGTAATTAAAGTGCTAAAGTCAAACAGGTGAAATAACTCTGTAAAGATTTTATCAGAAAATGGTAAAAATAAAACTTGACCTCGAGTTTCTAATATAATGCCTCATAATCAAACAGAAGCCATGACTCCATACAATTTTGTCTGTTTGGAGATAACTGAACTTAGCCTTGGTATCTTTTTTTTATACTTGTGGCCATACAAGTCTAAATATTCCACTGATGGTACTATCAAAACCTTGTAAAGATGCCAAGATGAAAATAGCTTTGTGATGGAAGTTGTGACAGATGATATGGATACGGTGGGGGGGTGTGTGTGTATAATTTTATAACCAATTTTGTGGTGAGTGCACAGCCAGTATTCATCTAACATAATATCATAATGACATTAAGTCTCACTGTTCATTATTTCAAAAAATAATTACTGAATGACCTCTATGAAATGGGACACAAAATTACAGAAATTTATTCATGTACTGAAAGTCTTTTGACACTTTAGAGTTTCTTTCTACAAACCGCTTAGTACATTTTATTGATTGAACAGTATTTACAGCAAAGAAGAGACTGAGGTTGTTAAGGGACTATCATAACAAATTATTTCACAGAAATGTTATAAACATCATTTGTTTGAAAACTACAAAAATACATTTAATTTTCCTGTTTTCTTATCATTTCTATCCATTTCAAATATGTATAATTTTGTCAGACAATAACAAACATTCAACATTAGCACAATACTCTGACTATATTAAAAGTAACTTCTAGGATTTTTGCTTTAATTCACAACTGTCATTTTTTGCAATTTTGCATTAAAGATGTCAAAAGGCATCAGTAATTCCATTTTCTGCCATGAAAATTTGATTACTTAACTCCTTAAAATTTGGTAGCAGTATAAAAACAATCAAAATTGGTGACCTGCTCACTGCTCCCATTCACAGTGACCTTGTTTTACATCATGGCATCAAATCATGTACATTGAAGATTTTTCACTGAATATGTACATCACTTGATTTCAAATCATAGGCATCACTCCATTAAACTGCAATAAAGTCTAAAAATATGATAAAGAAGTTTTGGAAATAATGCTCTGAAAATAACTTCAATAATAACGCTGTTGTAGTTTATTTTGAGGTACATGTAAGTGATCTTAAATAAGCATATGTTTTATTCGGCTATGGTAATCATGTTAACATGATGTAGCAAAAGGCCATAAAAGAATTAATGTTGTAGAACAAAAGGGTAACAGTACTGCCTTCAGTCAAAATTACTTTTTTACCCTAGCCAGTTTTAGGGTTTACACAATTAACTGGCATGGATTTCTGTCATAAAGCAAATGACAAATCCACCCATTATAAACAAATGAAAGCCACTGAAACAACCAGTTTGCCAAAATCAACAGTGGAATGAATGTGTGGAATATTATGATTTTGTGTTCAACCTTGAAATAGATTGTTGATGATCTAGTCAAACTATATTCAGAATTTTAACCTATATTATGGTCATTCTTTAATGCATATGTAAGTTACGTGAATATGTGCTGTTTATGTGCCTAATATATTTATCAATATTCATTAAACAGGATTCTTTTTGTATAGATTACATCACTTATATAGCATCACTTATTTATCACTGAAAAATGGCAAATCCTGAGCATGTAAAACAAAGTAATAAAAAAAAAACAGCAATAAACATATAGTTAAAATGTGATCAGGAAAAATGAGATTTGGTATGACAAATGAAAATTCTTTTTCTAATATTTCGAGTAATAAACAAGTATGTAAGCAACACTAAGTGATATGCAGTTTAAGTACTGTACACTATAGTACAGATCTCCTAGTAAACTCCAAGTAACCCGGGAATTGTGAAGTTTTTATTTTTTGTAAGTACAGGGACACTAAAAATGTTACATTTTTTACATGCAAACAAGGCTTGAGAGACAAAAATAAAACCATCTTTACTTGCTTACAAGTCAAGTTCAACTGCAAACTGCATTACCCAGATCAGACATCACATAATGTGCCAGCATAATCAGTAGAACAATCAACACAGACCCTGATCTGCAGTTGTATTATGCTATGGCAGATCAGGATCTTTCTTGTTTGCAGTTTAATGCGATTTATAAGTGAGTACAGACAGTAATTATTTGTTTTCCTTTCCAAAGACTTATCATCATCATTACTGTTACTTAAACTAATGTAAAACTCTACAATGCTTTCTGGGGACCATGACTGAGTTTATGGACAAATCAGAATAATCACCTGAAGATGCAGAGCTTGATAAGATTTGTGGGTCTCTTTGGATGATGCTCTGTACTGACTCCGGATGAAGACTGCTATCAATACCTGGAAGGAAGATACAAACTGTGTATAAAGATATATCATAAAATATGCTTATACACAATTCTGTCTAAAAAAAAGGAAGAAGAAATTTTCACCATCACCTCTTATGTGATAGAGTTGCCCGTTACATGTTTGTGGTAGAGTTGCCAGTTGCATGCTCATGGTTGAGTTGCCAGTGATACTATAGTAATGTAATGACCTTGCTTCCTTTAAATCAATGAAAAACATCCATTCCATCAAACTACAAAAAAATTTAGTAAAGCTCTTCATACAGAATTTTGAAAATGGAGTTTTAAAAAACAAAAAATATAAATCTAATTTACTAGAGATTATGTTTCAGTGTATACATAAAATTATCAACTTAGGATGAAAAGCATGGAACTATTAAAAACCAAACAGTTGGTTCTAACCCAGGAGCCTTACTCCAAAGTCCAAGACATGGCACAGGGCCTGAGTTGGATGCACATGCAAATTTATCTTCTCATGCCCAATAAATGTATACATTGTTATACAACAGGAATTTCAACAACTTCCAAGTTATCATCCAGGGTTAAGAGGTTTTCTTCCTATGTTTAGCAATGGTGTCTATACATGATGGCAAATCAGCATGATTTATCTACCATATGTACTTATTTATAAGTCAAATGAAACTGCAAACAACAAAGATCATGATCTGCTGTAGCATAATATGCCTGCAGATCAGAGTCCATGTTGTTTGTTCCACTGGTTACTCCTAACAAACTGCACAGACCTAGATCTGCCAGTGCATTATGTGATGGCAGATCTGGGTTTGTGCAGTTTGCAATCAGACTCAACTTATAAGTGAGTACAAAAGATAAATCTGAAAGGCCTTCATCTCAGGATGCCTCTTCAGCATTTCTTTAAAGTTCTTTTATACTGGTATTTATTTTAAGTAATAACTTCCACATTTTTACAGCAGATGAGTCTCATTTGAATAAACCTGCAATTCCTTCATGCCAAGATGGCCAAATCTGGACAAATCCTTTTGAGCAGACCTTTTATAAAACTGAAATGCTTTCATGCCTGGATATTTCCTTCCAAATTCCCTTAAAATATCGAGGTTTTTTTGGGAGATGACATTTAAAGGTGTTTTATTTTTAGTAATGGCAACCAACGATGATGATAGATCAGCATCACTAGTAAATATTGTAACACTCATTCAGTCTCAAAACTCCTCCCCATCCAACTCTGTTTGGGAATATGGCAGGTATTGGAGATGACCTAACTTTCATGGCAATGAATAAGAAACTGAAGGACTAGCTACAATAACAAAATGGTGTCACACACTGCATCAAACCACAAAGGACATAACTTGCAACAAAATATTTGGCAACCAAGTGAATTGTTCATCATAATCCATTGAATTCTGTGCATCTAGTTGTAGTAACAAGATTTTGTTGTCCACTGCATTAAGCTAAAAGATGAAATTGGTAATAATTCTAGCAAAGATGACAGAAACAAAGTAATTAGTGGATATGCACATCTTCATGTGATGACAATAATATCTCAGGAGGCCTTCAGGCCAATCCACAAATATAAGTGTACCAAACGGCACACTATACACACACCCCATTTCATAGTCAACAATGTAGGCAGCAGTAGGGTAGGGTTGATTCTAGAGATTACTGACCAATTGGTTTCAATTACCTTGATCAAAGATCAAGACTGACAGTCCAAAACTGAAACTAATCAGCAGAAACCATTATTTTCTTATTAGACATGCCATAACTATGGACTCGGCTCTTCTGACCCAAGATCTAAAGGTTTCTTTATTATAATAAGTACAGATCATCCAGATCACAGATTTTTATTCTAGATAAAAAGTTATTCTGCAAAACCAATTTTTTCTTTGACTCTGCTCTTTGAGCTTTTGAGCCCAAAATCAATAGTACTCTTCTATATCTTAAGAGCAAACCCATCACAAACCGTGGTTAACTGTACATGGTGTAGAACTAAAGTTATTATGCAAAAGCCATTATTCTTCTTTCAAAGTGACCATAAACTCTAACCCTAACATCAATAGCTTTTCTTCCTGCACAACATGCAAGTCATCCACCAACTTCTGGTCAAAGTAATGGCCAATAACTGAAAATTGTGTGCAGAAACCATTTCTACTCTTTCAGTGACTTTGATCTTTGGCCTGATGGCTATCAAATCAACAGACTTTTTCATTACCAAAGTGCAAGATATCCACAAACTTTAGTCCAGGTGTGTGATGTGGAACTCAAGTCATTAGGGAAAAACTGCCTTTCTTGTTAGTCATAGGGACCTTAAAACTTTGAACTTTAACCCTGAAAATGACTGGCTTCTTTCATTTTTTAAGTGCAAGATAGAGAAAAAAATGTTTGGTCCAGGTCTGTGATGTAGAACTACTGTTACTATGTGGACATTAGTGATGGGAATGGGTCAGAATTTCATAATCGATAGTCGGTTCTACTTAACCAACAGATAATCAATTATAATCAATTCCTAAAAGCAAATTTTACTTTTTGTTTGTTATACAGTTATATCTTTGCTCAAGAATTCAAAATATTAATAAATGTACAGGAGTAAACTCTTTTAATGACATTAACCTGATAAAAATATTACAATTTTTCTATTGTGTTAATTTTGATCTACAACTTTGTTAAATGAAAGAAACTTTTTATGGCTGATCAGTCTTATGTAACTGAAATACTGTTGCAATACCCCAAAATTCTTTCATTTATTTGTGATTTGCCAATAATTTAAAGTATAGAAGGAACGGTTTTCATGTTTGTCATTATTTACAAATACTACAAAGGATTTTAATTTTGAACTGAAGCAAATCATCAAAATTTGTTTAAATTTATTAACTCAAAAATCTAACAGCATAATTATGTTATCATGACTATATATTACTAATTATGTTAATTTTCACCTACAGAATATGGTATGGTTTTGTATTTGTAAGCTGTAAAGGGAATAAATAATTCAGACCAGCTTTAGTGGATTGGAAGCCCTATTTAGCTTACCCTTCACACATGAGTTTTACTAACCTTTGTGTTTTGCATGCAACCAAAAAGAAAAGTAGTCTGCCTTTACACATAATCGATTATGGAGTTTCACAATCGATTATCTTATTGGTTTGTTCGAATAATTGATGATCGATTATAATCGATCATCAGAACAACACTAGTGGACATCATTTTCATCTTCAGTCACAGAGATCCTAACCTTTCAACCTTGAAATCAATATGTTTATTTCAGAAAATGAAGCACATGACCTAAAAAAGTTTTGTCAAAGTCTTTGATGTAGAACTAACATTATTGCAAGAAGAACCATTTTTCTTCTTTCAGTGAGTCACCTTCAGCTTTGACCTTCATTACCACAATAATGCAACCCATCCTCAAAGGTTGGTCCTTGAAAGTTTTTCTGTTTTTAGTATTTCAGTACAGGTGCACATATTTGATGGTGGTTCCATATCATTTTGTATTAACTTTAGACCTTCATACCAGAATGCTCCTTAATAAATTTGGTTTATATTTAGTCATGTACATTTTTAAGAAAAACCAAAAAACCAAACTAAAAACCAAATTCATATTGTCATATCACTACCTCTGTTGATGCCAACTTTCAGCTCTACATTTACAAAACTTCAAGGATGTACAAACTGGGCAGCCCAATGCACAAGACTAGTTGATTCTTCTGTTGGACAAGTGCCTTGTAGCAACAGTTTAGTCTTGTCTGCAAGACTGACAGGCTGTTTTTCGGATACCATCCTATTCTGGAGCAAGGTTTTTGACTCAAAGTGTAGAACAAAATAGAGAAAACCATAACTGACATGGAAATGCATTTCTAAACTCTACAAAAGTAATTTTGTGCAGACTCATAACAGCTTTATTTATAACAATTTGAGGAAGATGACTGTTACACTAAGGTACAGTAACTCAGCCTAAATATTAGTTATATTGTATACATGGTCGGATTTCTTTTCAACCGCAGGCAGTAAGATCTGTAAATGGTTGCTTCAGAGTGCAGGGCCTTCCATTAGATTTAAATTTGATGGGATTAACTGCCAAAGTAGGCAAGGGGTTACTCAGTTTGCAGGACCTCCTTCATTGGGGATACATAATTTTTTTATTTAAAGTAGCAGGGTGTAAAGTAAAAGAAGCCAGGTAAATCACCTGGCTCCTGGTTGATAAGGAAAGCCCTGAAAGTGGGAAACACAATTCTGTGAAATCTCCTTAGTAAATTCTATCGCCAATGTATTATTATAATAAAACCTATTCTGACATTTCATCAATGTTAAGTTTATACTTCTTCTACAGAAAGTCATAAGATGACATAAACCACTGCTTAATCATGATTCCATGTCATAAAAAAGTACACAGATTGAACAGGACCAGAGTAAGGGCCTTATATGTTCTTTATAGGGCTTGTTACAATTAAGAACATGTGATGCCATGCATAACTAATATCTAAAAAGAGCCAATGTATACAATGTCTTTGACTCCTGTGAACAAGCTATGAAAGAAGACAATCTTTTTGGAGATAAATTATCACTCATTCTGACACAGAGTTACTTTGTTATATATTAAAAGGGTGGTCACAATTATGTCATCTCCCTACAAATGGAAATCATGGTAAATATTTATATTTTATTTCAGTAATTAGGCTACCATTCAATCAGACTTAAAATAAGGTCACTATATTCGAGCACAATACACTTCTTATTGTATACTGTCAGACATTACATACAAGTTTTTGTTAAGCTAATAAACGGTATGCAAGCTGTGGACTCTGAGATGACATCAAGCCATATCATTTTTCTAAAGATGGAGAGGTAAAATAACATTTATCTTAATATTTTTCTATAACATTTGAGTTTTACAAACCAAAAATGCACAATAAACACCAACTTGAAGTATTTCTAGAACAAAAGTTTTTAAAAATGCTCTGAAGTAATATCACCTTCAAATACTTGCATGTACGTTACGTTTATGGCTAGAACATTTAAATATCTAAAAGTCTAGAAAAATCTAAAAAAAGGTACCGTATATACTTGTGTATAAGCTGTTCGCATATAAGCTGATCCCCCCACCAAATGAATAGGTGTAAACATTGAAAAGTGCATGACACACACATAATCCAAGCCAGAAGTCCCAGACAACATCACAAAAAGCATGCAGTAAGTTTCAAATGCATTTATTTAGGCAAACTTATAATTACGCATATACTTCTCTCGGGCATGGCATGTATGATCATTACATGGAAATGATATAAGTTAATATAATTTGTTTTAAAAGTCAATAAACTTATTTAATTTTCTGCTTTCTTACTGTTTCTGCCTAATTCAGATTTGCGTATAATTTGATCAGACGATGACGAGAATTGAGCATTCGCGGGTTGCTGTAACAGTAACTCTCCCATCTGACTCTAATTAATTATTGTTTGTTTAGGTGTTATTACATTAGAATTTTGTATCAATGCAACAGTAATTACATTTTTATTTTGTCTTGAAATTGTAAATACCTTACTTATTAAAATGTGATCCCAGCATGACAATGAACAACAACAGTGTTTGGTTCAACACTTGCATTCAAGCTAATGAGCATATTTACAAAATAGCGCCACTGCATGTACATTGCAGGTTGGAACTTGCGCTGAATGAACTACATCCCGATGAATGAAGTACATCCCTTGGATTTGAATCATAGGCACCACTGCACTAAACTTAAATAATATCTCCAAAACACAATAATGAAGTTTCAGAAATAATGCTTCAAAAATTAGTGTAATTCCATAAAATCTGAGTTGAAGTTTGCTTTGATGTAAAGGACCATACACCCCATTTTACACAGCTACGGTAATCTTGCTAATATTATTGAGCAAAAGACAATTAGATATCAGCTGTCGGTCAAAATTCCCTCTTAACCCAAGCCAGTTTCGGGGTTTTAACGATTAAAAGGCTTGAATTACTGTTGGAAAACTAAAGACAAATCTACCAATACATGTAATAGCAAAGGAGATGCTGAAACAACCAGCTTTCCAGCGTGTAGAAAATCATGATTTTGTTCAGCCAAAACACAAAACTAAAATAGATTGACGATGATCTTTGTCGATCTATATTAAGAATTTTAACCTTTATTATTACCATTCTTTCATGAACATAAAACAGTTATGTGCCTTGCAAAATTAAAATGCGTGTACCTTTTCAAAAAGATTACTTCAATTTTTAGGATCTCTTATATCATTGAAAAATTGTAACTTGTGAGCGTGTGGATCAACACAAATGAAACAGCAATGTACATCTAGTAGAAATGTGATCTAAATTAATGCAATTTGGTAGAAACATTGAATAAAGCAAAATCTGCATCTAATTTTTGTGGGAATAAACAAGGGTTTAAGTGAAGCTAAGCACGATTTGCACTGTACAAGTACTATTCATTATAGTACAGCCTGGTCTCCTGGGTAAACTCAAACCAGCCAGTGAATAATGAAGTCTTTATTTACTTTTATTTAATATCATGTTGGAGAAATCAGGAAATATGCACATACAATGTGTTGGTACAGTGAAAATGTATTTGTTTACATGCATATAAGACTTGATCGTAGTCCATGGAAAAAAAATTATTATTTTCTTGTGTCCCAAGACTTACAGCCATTATGGTAGTCAAGAAACAAACTTAAAAAGTTTCAAACTTTAGACCTTGGTATGCGGATAAGCCGACCCCCCTTCTTCCAGGCTTTTATTTTTTTGTAAATTATTTGGATTATACACAAGTATATATGGTAAGCTATTTCAGTGACTTGTATTCTTTGTAACACATAGTTTGTTGAGTGGTTTACCTTTTTATGCCAATTTTGATACATAATATCTTAACAAATTTTAAATTTTGCAAATTCCTCCACTCAAGAAAGTCGAACAATCTTCAGCAATACCTCGATGACAACTGTATCAATTAATTATGATCATGTGCCTTAAGATTTTTCTGACAATTTTCCTCTAAATAATTATTACCGAGACTGACATTATTAATTTAATTAATTTACTTTTCGATGTCACCAATCATGAAAAGATGAAAATTTGATTATCTTCTTTGATATTTTTTTTACATGGTTTACATGGCAACTGGCAAGCATACACAAAAAAGTTATTTCATAAAAGAAATGAAACTATGGCATACTTGTAATCATATGAAGAATGTTGGGGGTGGGGTGGGACAGAAAATGGCCCTT